>APFE031187064.1:205098-231540 GCA_000404065.3 Pinus taeda
CAATTAAAACAGATATGGTAAGGTTTGAAATTTTACCTTCGAACTCAACCATGGTTGGCTGGTATTCCGCCTGACGGTCTTCCAGAGCCGCATTAATTCTGGGTATACTGTGACCAACCTCGCCCACAGTTGAAGCTTCATGAATTTGGGGTAATTGCTCAGTTCCTTTTCGCTGTGGACAGTTTTTAATGTAATGAGGTCCCCCACAACCCCAGCACTGTACCGGAGGTCTTGCTGTACCTTGATTGTCCAACCTTGGTTGCTGTTCGCTGACCTTGGACTCATTGGTAGTTCTGAACTTAGATGTAGTTCTTGGTACAAATCTGCTGGTTGCTCCTTTACCATTTCCTTTACTGCCATTGCTGCGATTCCCTTTGTTGTTTCCCATGGTCTTGAAGTTTCTCTTCTCATTCCATTTTCTGTTAGCAGTTTCCCCTTTCTGTTTACCTACTGGTAACAGATTCTAGCTTTGCGGATTACCTCATCCATTGATTTTGGATTGTCAAACTCAATCCTCTCTCTCATGTATGCTGGCAAGCTGCTAACGAATCGCTGGACTTTTGCCTTTTCTTCCCTTATGTATGGTACATAACGAAGTAAGGACGTAAAGCGAGTGATGAATTCGTCCATGGTCAGCTGTCCTAATCGTAAATCATGGAACTCCCTTGCCTTCTCATCGTAGAAGCGTTCTGTTAAATATCGCTCCTTAAAGAATCTCTGAAAATTATCCCGTGTAATATCTTGCTCGGTGACCCCTTTTACTATCTTTACCTCCTCCCACCATAAGGTGGCCTTTCCTTGTAATTGAAAAATGGCTAGTCGCGCCTTCAGGTTATTGTCATATTCATAAAGCTGAAAATACTTGTTCATGTTTATGATCCAGGCTTCAGCCTCTTCCTCTTGTTCCCCATCAAAATGTGGTGGTTTGATTTTG
The DNA here is from genome assembly GCA_000404065.3 of Pinus taeda. NCBI lineage: Eukaryota > Viridiplantae > Streptophyta > Pinopsida > Pinales > Pinaceae > Pinus > Pinus taeda. Next base: position 206,033 of record APFE031187064.1, read on the forward strand.
TGGAATTCACCTTGTAACTCGACCTTCCGTCTTTTTGAGGTTTGCTGGTCAAATACATTATCAGAGCGTTCCTCCTGTTCCTCTGATCCTTCGGGGGGTATATGATGATTCTGTTCTTTGGACATCCTTTGCTACTCTGCACTGGGATTAGCTGGTAATTGGTTTTGTTTATCAGACAAACTCTTTAACATTCTTTCTTGTTCCATTGTTAACCGAGCATTGTCTTCCCGTAGTCGAGCCATCTCATTCTTCAGCTCTTGCACCGTCTCCAAGATTGCTTGATTCGTAACTCTGGCTTCTTCCCCAAGCTGCACCCATAGTTCTGGGTTATTCTCGGGACCAGGTACTCCCTGTCCCATTGCGGGTCGTCGTGGGATGTTATTTGCTCTCCTCATGTCTCTATCTTTAGAACCTGATTTGTACTTCATTCAACAACAGAAGAAACATTCAAGAGTATTATCGGTAACCATCTTTGTTAGTCATTTATACAGTGTATTTGTTTGTCATTTGATGTTCTACCCAGAGGCCACAGTGCTGTATCTGGGCTCTGATACCATATGTCACTACCCATAAAAAAAAAATTAATTATCATGCTAATTAATCTTAGCATCCCCATACGCTAACATACCTATTATCCACTCATACATTAATTTTCTTTAACCAATCACAAGTTTAACAGTTAATATATATATACACATGTGCAATGAACTTATGTTTTGATTTGTGGTAGCCTGAGTTGGCACATTGGGCACGTCGCATATGAACTCATATTTCGATGGATGATAGTCTGAGCTGGCATATGGGACACGTTGCCAGTCGACTGTCACTCCCGCCGTCTCCTGGGTTCTGAGACTAATGTGAATTGAATGCTTGAGCCTCGGTTACGCTCCACTGGCTGTCCAGGCAGACAGCTGGTTCCTTCTCTGATACGATTTCTCGGACTTGCGGTCAGGGTAGATGGAGGTATTAACTGCTCCTAATTCGGCCCGTAACCCCTCGGGATTACACCCGGATCGAACGAACCAGATCTCATCCGGGAAATCTACGGTGGTTATTGATGGTCTGATGATAAAAGGGCTCCGCCTAGGGTTTTTCCGTCATTTGCATGGTGAAGGAGAGGCGCGGCGAGGCAGCGCCTCTCGGCACTGCACTCCATGATTATACCAGAGCACCTCCTGTTCGGCTCCGGGTTGCACCGCCATATCCACTGAGCTGCAACCGTCCTGCATGAGGTCGATATCATCACTAGACTGCGAGATTTTAGTCGAGACTTTGATTTTTGTCTGAAGGTAATTGCATGTCTCTTTTAAATGTTCTTGAGTTTTTCCTTATCGTTTATGCATGATATCAGTATTAACCGATTGACATTAAACTTGCAGGGTTTTCTGAGCATAAAAGGGTGATAGCGCCATTCTGCCCGAACTCATTCTTCGACTGCACATTCCAGGTGAGTGGCTCTAGCCGCGGCGTGTAATTTACTTTACTCCAATTTCTTGTCTGAATATGGTCCTCTTATGCCAGGAGACTTATCGTGCTCCCTTATGGCTGGTCCGAGTGAGGGAATTCTCGGCATTGGTTTCTGGTCACGGAGGGTTTCATCTCCTTGTTTATTTCTGAGTAATTTCTGTTAATTCAAGATTTGAGTTTAAAGGTTCGAGTCCATTGGGAACCCCTCGCGGGTACTGGGAGTATTCATATTGAATGGGCATAGCCCGACAGCTGAACCTTGCTGAATGTAATGTGTATAATGTCACGAGTCTTAGATTTAACTGAGAGCCAGGAATTTACACAGGTTATTAATTGTGGTTTGATATCGGCTCCATCTCTCTGTAATTCAATGTCTATTTTCATTATGCACTTGATGTTCTCGCAGACTGTCTGCGTTCTCCTGTGGTTGCTCGTTCACTTATTATATGTATACCTATGAGGAACATGCGCTAATCTTTAGCAGTTACTGTTTTATAATTATACAATCTTCTATTTTGTTTTTTTTGGAGATATACCGTCGTCTTACTGAATCTTTAATTCGGTTTAGCACTGTATTTTGATTCCCTTTTTATCTAGAAATGTAGCTTTGGTTGGTAATATGGATGCTTTCAGTAATGTACCTTTCGTTCGACATTCTGGCAACTATATTTATATGTGCGGTATCGTTATTGCCTTTGCTCAGAGTTTTACTTGCAGCTTGCATTTCGTTAACCTATACATCTCTTTCGAATGTTATGGCAAAGATTTGTGTCTGGTTTACTGCTCAATGTAAATTTGTAAAATCCTGAGCATGCATTGGTCGTTTTACTTTCTGTCAAGTTATCACAGCTATTTCTGTCTCGGTCAACCATTACATCGGTCCATACCGTCTCAGTCGACTCTTAGATCGGTCTATTCCGTCTCGGTCGACTCTATTAATCTGTTAAATGATGAGTCTTGTATTGATATGGCCAGTTTCGTACACCCGCGGGGTATGAACACTGGAAGCGTTATGCGACCAGTAACCCTGGGTTCTACTGTCTGGCAGCACTCTGGGTCCTTATATCTGGCAATAATTTATTCGTTTCTGTTTCAATAAATCAGTTACGTGTACTAAATATTCGTAGCTCGCTTCCTGATATAGATTTCCTAATCTGGGTGACTGTGTTTTATATTTACTTGGGTTATACTTATACAGTTATGAATGTATCATGCACTTTCCTCTCTGTTTATGGTTACTAAAGTATCTGTTATTCTTGTTGTTATTCTCGTAGTTTTTTGTCTACTGTTTTGAATAACTGAAACATGAACTAGTCATCTTAATCATTAAGAAAATAAATGAACTACCCTGTTCAACTTATTATATTCACTTCGTTACAGTAGACAGTAACCTTACAGATTCATAATAAAGTCTTCTTTTCTAAATGGGTAATAAAGTCTTACAATACAGATAACTAATAACTTGGTAAAGGAAGAATAGATTCCTATGTAATGTTATAACCACAAGGTACTTACCTGTACTGTGCTTTCCTTAGTTGCTGCCTGTTTCTCCAAATTGGAATAGACTCATATAAAGCTTGTTAACCACCCATCCACGAGATCAGTGATTAGGACCTGATGCTCTCCCCCAAGCTCACTTGCAGGCCACTGCCTTCCACAAGATAACGCACGCTAACAGCAGTGCGATATAATGCACCATAGTGCTGGTACTATCTGATCCTCACTAGACATAGTATCCTCTTCTCTTGCTTCTCTCCTTTTCCTCTCATTCCCCTGCCTGTTCCTCAACAGCCCAGGCCTTTTCTCTTCACTATCTCTATGGTAAGGAAAAGTGGTTAGGGTTGCCCTTGTTTGTTGGCAACTGTTTCTTTTTAATCAAGAAAGAAGTAAATAACTTTTCTTCACAAAGTTACTTACAATATTACTCAATTCATAATTTTTGAATAAATAACATTTCAATATTAATAAAGTAATAATTCCTGTTTTCACATTTACCTAGCATGGTAACTTATAAATTATTCATCTAACTGTCTGGTCATTACATCAAATTTGATCCATGATTATGATCCATCTATATTGTTATAAATAAAATATGTTTTATTATTTTAATTTTATTAAAATAAAACAATATATTATTGGTAAAGATTAAACAAATATATTAATAGTAATTAAATCAAATATATAAATAACTTATAATTAAAAAAAAAATTAAGCATTCTCATAAACAGAAACTTATCTCTATATCAAATATTTTTATATTTTTAACTTTATCACAATAAACATACATGTTACTTATAATAATTAAAAGAAATACAGAAGAAAAATAAACCATCCATCCAACATTTTAATTAATATTTTCTTTACTATCGCAATGAATTCAAAAATTATTATGTCACAAATTCACACCAAAATCATATCTCCGTACTGCTTTCAAAATCTAAACGGTAAATATCAAATACTGTACCACCCTGCTTTTAAAAAATAATCATTGCAGACTAAATAAAATGATTACAGCGGTCCAAAAAACAGCTCAGCATGCACAATCATAGTGGAAAACAATCCAAAACCCAATCCAATTTCGATTCTCAAATTTCCATCGTATTTTCACATGCCTTCATATGCCAATACAAACGTGTAGTGTAAATTTTCATACATGTCAATTATCATGTGAAATATAGTTTTATTACACTATTAGTCATATGCATATTTTTTTTATTAATTAGTTTGAGCTGTTTGTTTAATTAGATTTTAGTGGGATTATTTAAAATAATAAAACTTAATTTTAATTCTGAATTCATTAAATATTGAGATAGATTAAAAATAAAAAATAAAGTAAGAAGTAGATTAATTATTTTTTAAAAGATAGAAGTTAAAATGGATAAATATTTCTAATTTAATTATTTTTAAGGTCAAATTCCTTTATTATTATTTCTAGAGGAGAAAAAAGGTAATATTAGCATTAAAATTTGGATATAACTAAATGATACAAAGAGATATTTCAATGTGAATAAAGATTTCTTTTATTAATGCTATTTTATAGAGTCTTACAAATTAAAAATATTTTTAATAATTAATGACTATGAATTTGACTTATAAAAAAAATTGAGTGATTTATAAAAAAAATTGTGGATTGACTCAATAGAAAATTTGATTTATTAGACATTAAATATAAAATATTACCTTAATTTACTTTCACATAGGGATTCTATCTTGCTATCATCATTAGAGTTTGGGTTGGTTATCTCTTCAGCTAGTCTTATGTCTACATAGCCATTCAAGTATTTCCCTCATTCCACAATCTCCACTTCTTTCACTCTATTAGCTTCTTATTGGAAAGGGACTATGGATCTATTTTGTCGGGTGGGGCGCTTTATGACAAAAAAAACTACCAAGTCCCTATATGAAATCACATCCTACTTACAAGTTTAGAAATACTTTTCAATAAACAATCAAATTGGATCCCAATATTACATACATATTATTATGGTTCTCAACAAAAGTTATGAAATATTTTTCCTATCGACTCCAAGCTACTAGTTAGTGTTGATAACATGCATGTTGGCTTTATGATTTTCCATGATAACTTTGTATTCCCAATATTCTTTGCAGCGCTCCCACATCCTAAAAAATAAACATAAATTCATCAAAGTATTAGATTATGGGTGCTTGCATCACCTAGAAACCCTCTTCAAATCCTTTTCCTTGTAAAGAGAAGATTGGCTAGATATATAATGAGAATTATCCGTGACACTATAAAAGATGACCTAAGATATTATTAGTTCCTTCCTAAATCCAATCTTAACCCATTCCTAATTAAAATTACCCCATCCTTCGTTTCTAAACAGTTTCTATATTAGAGAATTAATAGTATCTTAGTTCTCTAAGATATTAATAAATTAATATTACATTTTACTCATTATTATTATTAATATTCCCTAGATTTATGATTTTTAACTCAAATTTGATTAACATTTTACTTAAAATAACACACAATACCAACCAAAAAGTATTAAAATAATTTTTGTTTTAGCATTCTAAACTTTAATGAAATTCAGAACATTATAAAATATAATGATATTAACCCTAATACATTGAATAACTATTTATCTAATAATATTATTATAATTAAATAATTTAACTAGTCAAATCTAGTTGTTTCTTGGTCAATTATAGCCTTTTGTCTAGTCTAGTCTAATATAACCATTTTCTAGTCAAACCTAGCCGTTGGAAGATCTGCTATCCCTATTTAACATGTAGTCACGATCTAATTGTTCAACTTGTCCTAACGATGAAAGACACTCGTTGGTTTGAAACGCGTTCACAAATGTATTATCATGTGGTTTATGCCGAAATGTTTTTCTCATAAACTTGATATGGATCACAAAAGCCTCAATTCAACAACTAAATACCTCTCCACCACATTTCCTTAGCTTCCCGAAATATTTTCCTACCTAGAAATAAGAAAATCATCGGGGAGTGAAACAAGGAAGGAGTGGGCACTATAAAATTTAAGGATCTTCCAAGGGCATGCATCCATAGCCCTCACTTCCTGATGAATAAATACAATAAAGAATACAAGATGAGAAATAGGAACTCACTCCTTATACCTCTAAGCTCACATCTACTCCATCATCTCGTCCACAATATTTCCTTGTCTCATAATTGTTATTCTTGTCATTACTAGTTAATTGTATACATTAACTAGTTGTAATGTTCATGTCACAACTCTCCTATTTACCTACCAGTATCTAGGATAGCATCACTAAATATAATTATGTGGAATAGAATATTCAAACTCAATAGCTAAGATCTCTTGTCATTCCTTATCCCTGCCATCACTTTTTTTCTTCATATAAAATTTATCTATAGTGAATAAGTGTTTGATACCATTGGTGTTGTAGAAATAATTATTTTATATTTACTTATAAATATTGTTTGGACATGTTGGTTGTGGGGCCACGAATTAAGCTAGTTTATATAGCTAAATAAATTTGGTTTAGATAGGTTAATAAATTTTATAATGATTTTTTTTTTGGAAATCATATGAGAAATAGCACATGAGTAATTTCGGATTCTTACTATCCAAGAAATTGTTAAGTGATTAAGTCCAAATGGTGGACCTTTCCAAATTGCCCTTGAATTCCTAGGAGAAAGATTGCTAGAAGGAAACAACATTATTTGAGAGAGATGTTAAGCTGAGTAGAAAGATAAGCTTAATTAGAGAGAAATAATAATTTAGGTAAAAAGATCTAAATAAACACAGTTGGAGAGAAAGGCATGCTTGTGAAGGAAAAAACATATATTTTTTCATGTTTTAAAAAAACCTAAGTAAAGAAAAAATGGGGTAGACCTTAAAAGTACACAGGTAGAAAACATTTGTTGGGAAAAAAACAATATCATACCATTGAGTAAAAAGGGTTTGGGATTGTTTATGTTTTTAGACAAGTATGGGGAGGAAGCATGAAGCAAGACCTCGGGGGAGTTGTTAGGAGTGTGACTTGTTGGTTGGGAGGAATGTGTCATTTCCTATAGTATTCCCAAATGAATTATTGTTGGTCAGATAAATTGTGAATGGTTTTTAAGAGCAACGTTGACTCTCCTATTAGTAGAGAGATTCTTTGGTTTTAGGGAATGATTGCACATCTATGGAGCTACTTATTGTTAAATTAGGATAATATAATTGTTAATGATTGCTATAAATGATTTCTAGATAAGGTTCAAATAAACATGGTAAGATATTATTTTGATAGATTAAATAAGGGATACAATTTACTAATGCATGTAGATTAGCATGCATATAGGGAATGATTGCACATTTGTGGAACTACTTATTGTTAAATTAGGATAATATAATTGTTAATGATTGCTAAAAATGACTTCTAGATAAGGTTAAAATAAACATGGTAAGATATTATTTTGACAGATTAAATAAGGGATACAATTTACTAATGCATGTAGATTAGCATGCATATAGTATTCCTAAGGACTTAAACCATAATTGTTTCCTAATGTTGATTGTTATCTAAGGAGGACTTTACTGTAATAGTAGATGGGAAGGAAACATGGAATAGAAAATTATATATAAATGTATCCTATAGAATTTGTATGGATAATTCCTAGGTGGAATATCCTAGTCATGCATTTTTGATAGACCTATGTACGAAGGAATTTTAAAGGCTTTTCATTGGGAAGGATATAACACAATACTATACAAATCTATCTTTTTATATTCTGTAATAATTTCTATGCCTACTGGACCACGTGGGAGTCCTAGAGAACCCTTGTTGTTATTTTAGATGTAACTATAGCATGTGGTACACTATAATAAATGTTGATGCAAGTAGTCTAAGGAAGGGAATATAAGATATTATAAAACATATTACTAAATACATGTAGCATTGAATAATCACAAACTCTAATAATGTGAATACAATTGGTAGAAGTAATCATTATAAAGAAAGTTGTAGTGGAAGAAAATTTAACAATACCCAACAAAAAATTACGCAGAATTTTGGCTTTGTTCATAATTTTGAACAATCAAGAGAAAGTATATTGTAAATGCTATAAAATAAATATGATACAAACTAAAGTAACTATTATGAGATAAGTTAGAATTTCTTTAAATTTGGAATGGGAATAGGAGACTTACTACTATATGCAAGTTGTTCCTGTGTAGTGTATTTCTTTCTCTGATATAAATGTGAGATATGGGTATGATATGAAATTTGATCTATATATTATTTTTAGTTATATGCAATAGTTTTTGTGTTTTACGCATTTATTACCACTATATTATTCTTCATTACAACTAGGGAAAGGGGGATGTAGAAGAAATTTGTAAATTAAGATGACTATATATCATGAAAAATAAAACAAGAATCTTTAATAGTAAAGAAATATTGAGTATGTTCAATGAATAGGAAAAAGAAATACAACACAAGGTTGTCACATCAAGGTAAGCTAGGAATAAAAAAGGGACATAGGAACCAAGAATTAGCCTAATAAAAATAAAAATAAAAAATATTGGAAATCCAACGTATTCGTAATAGTTAATAAATTACAAAGAGTGAAAAATGCTAAAATTTTAGTTCCAAAATATAACTAATAGCTTGTACAAATGGTAGACCAAATATCGGGAGTGGCCTAACCAGGAGCTGAAGGCTTCATTTAAATGTTGAAGATATCATCAAGATCGAGTGTTCACAAAATCAATCCAACCATATCTAAGTCGTACTGGCATGAATAAAATATTATGTTTTATAAAGCAACAACTCAGTATATCTATAGAGTACCACAAAGATTATACATGCTCAGTTAGAGGTCTGCCATGGTGGGCAATGTCACAATAACCATAATAATAAAATTGCAATGGAAGACAACCTACAATGAGAGAGTGAAATTTGTAAGGGGGTTCTATTACCTAGAATGATATTGGTATAGGGTGAGTAAGCAAGGTAGTTATGGAGTCATTGGGGTGCATGGATGAAAGTTGAACCTGAAACAAACAAGGAAAATAATCCTCAAGTTAGTAAGGTATTATTGGGTTTCCTTTAAAGCCTCGAGAAAAGAAAAATAAAAGGGTATGTTTATGGGGTTACTTGATGAATGTTTACCTTTAGCTTTTATAATCCAAATATTTTTCATGAAAATTATTACCACTAGTAATTTAATGGTAACATAAAAAAGAAAGAGAAAAAAAAACCTAAGAATTTAAGGTTGTTGTCTATATGAATAAGAAACATGACATATCTAAATATCGAGAATGTAATATTCCCATCCACTACTTCCACTAAACCATCTCAGTGGAAGGCGTTACTTTACTCTAACCTAACCTTCATGGTCTCATTATGTAGATGGGGTTATAAAATTCTTACTTCTCTAAAGATTTCATAATTAACCTTGGAACACACCATCTTACTCAGTTGGTCAAGTGATTCTTGTAACAACCCTAGGGAAAAAGTTCATGTAATAAAGGTCAATAAAAGAAAAATAATACCAAGATCATGGGACATATATTCCAAGTTGAATGTTGGGAAAAGCACTATAGTGAGCATCACTTTCACTTTCGGTTTAATAATGGATATGGAAACTAAAAAAGGAATTGGCAAAGGAAAAGAGGTATTAATTGGAATTTATTTATGAAAATAAAGGAAAATAGGAGAAAAGGAAGGTGAAGGGGCACAAATTTGCATGAGAGGGAAATTAGAAGAAAATAAAGAAAATAGAGGCCTCAATGATAAAAAGACTTTTGAGGATCAATTCACAATTTTTTGTTAGTTCTAGTTTTGGCTCTCATTCATTATTGAACACCTAGAGCATTCTTGATGCACTCTATAATTGCAGAAAGGAAAGCAAATGAAGGACAAGGAAAATAAAGGAAACAAAAAATATTCAAGGAAAGTTGGATCAAGAAGCTTTACCAGGAGGATTTTTCACGTAACAAATTGCATGTGTGATCTCCTAGCTGATTTGTGAATGCATGGTACATGCATCTGTGTATTTGGTTCATTTGTTGTCATTGGCATGGGTTTTTCCTGGTTTGATATTGTTTTTATCCATGCCTTTCCATTTCCTAGATAGACCAAGTGTGAGGAGATATATTTCTTGGTTTAGTTTTTTTATTGTTTGAAGGTTTTGGATGCCGGTGAGGTGGTATTTGTAAAATTCCCAAGGGTTGGGGTTTTTGGGAATCACAATTGTCATTAGACCAAAACCCACAACTATTAGTCAATGATTGCATCACCAAAGAAGAGGCAGTTAGTCCATGTCATGAAACACATAGGGAGCATCATTTTATCCAATCTCCAACAATCTCTTCCCCAACATGAGTCGGGTGTGTGTCAAAATCATGACCTATGCTTTGATACCACTTGTTGGGAATCATGATTGTCGTTAAACCAAAACCTGCAGGTATTAATCAATGCTTGCATCACCAGAGATAAGAATCCACGAGAGGTGGTTATTCCATGTCATGAAACACACATGGAACATTGGTTTATCTAATGTCTATCAAGCGTGGATATGGTTTTCTTCGAGAATCCATTGACAGGTGGGTGGAGACAAAAAAATTCCTTAAGGATGGTAAAGGATATATGATGCATCCAAACTTGTTTTAGTTTTCTGATCTCTTGACCAGTTTTGGTGAGATCACGGTAGTTTAAGGGTGGAGGTGGTTTAACCTCTGGATTCTATTGGTTTTTATGTCTTCTTTTACCCCATGAGATCCCACATTCATTCTTTGAATATGGCACATGGGTGATTCACTAAAATAAAATTTTGGTTCATCCTATTATATGGTCAAGTGGTACGTGGAAGTCCCTAACTTGGTTGGCTTTGCATATGTATTTAAGAGTTATTTTCATAATTTGATTAATGAACACATGTACTTATTAATATGTTGATTATATGGTGGATTTTTCATGGTTCTTATTCTGGTTATATGTTGGTTACAAGCATGGTTTTATTATGTGCTCTAGTTTTGGATCTTGTTCATGATTTGACATGCTAATGATTGATTGATGAATGTATGGGCTAACAAGTGTTATTATAGCTATTCAAATAGGGTATTAAACCTTCTTGATGATTCTCAGATGTGGTTCAAACTCTTAATATCATATATGCATTCATGACTTGTAACTCACATGTTCATCACATGTTTTACAAAATGAATGTCATGGTTAGTCCTAATTAGGTCAATTTCTTGTTCAAGTTTTATATTAATATATTTTTTATTATGGCATTTATCACTCTGAGAAGTTATAGGCATTTCTGGGTAGTGGTCTAAAGGGTGGCCTGGAAAAGTGGTTCAGATCTTAGGATCGCACCCTTTGAACTGGATATTTTAGGCTATAATCGTAAGGAAGGAGGCTTGTGCATGTGATTGGAGGGCTATAACTGTACCCTAGTCTTTTGATGCATGCGTTTGTAAGCCCAAGTTAGGATAAAATCAATCCAACTTAGGGATTGGTCACCTGGAGTGGTTTTTTATCTCTTGGGTGGTATTTAATATCTAAAGAAGGTGAGGAAGGTTTAAGTTTGTAGACCCCACTTCCTCAACTAGAATTTGGAGGTTGGGTCATGTCATAGTTTCACTCTACTTCAAATTTACTTGGAGAACTTGTAAAGGTAGGTAAATGTTTTGGATGAGGTGTTACATATTGGTATTAGAACATGGTTTAAATACTTGGAATGGATATGCTAGATGCATGTCATTATGCATACCTTGTCATGGTTATGGTTATTGTGCATGAGTTCATTTTATTTAGTTAGCGTTATCATGCATGGTGTCGATATGTTGATATGAATATGTATATATGTATCATGCTAATATGGACTAATTTGTGTAGATGAGATAACCTCCCCTGAACGTCACTACGATATGTTGATTATGTTTATATTTGGTTACCTAACATGCTATGTTTGTAGGAAGAAGAAGGCCAAAGATGCCAAGTAGAATGGTTGATTACAGTTCATGTGACTCTCCTTATAGATCAGATGAGTAGCCAAGAGATGAGTATTCTCCTGACATAGTAGACACCTTAAGAATTTTAAAGTAGAGATCAAAAGTTGTAAGGTGGATAATGACAACATCATTCAATCATAGGAAAGACTTTCCAAGGCACAGGAAAATAAATCAGAGGTCAATGCAGTGATCCTTTAGATTCTTTTATATTTGTAGAGACAGGGAGAGCCACGAATCAGTTATGGATAGGAGGACAGGAATAATGGAGCATATGGTAGTAGATATCAATCAAGGCATAGTTCATACAGGAATGACACAGTTAGAGGTGGTAGATGGATGGATATACCTGACAAGAGAGATAGTGGTTATGGGTTCTATTCTAGTTTTGGATCAAAGAGATAACATTTTCATCATCATTAGTATCCTTATAGGAGGAGTGAGAGGGGATACTTTCCATATGAGTTCAAGAAATATAAGCCTCCTACATTTGATGGAAAGTTGAAGAAATCAGAAGATGTAGAAGCAGGGTTTCTTGAGATAAACAATTTCTTTGAGCTTCATGATTATTCAGAGAACATGAAGTCTAGGATAACTACTTTTAGTCTCAAGGGAAAGACAAACATCTAGTGCAAAGATATGAAGTGTGTCAGAGGCATCAGGACAAAGCAGTTGAATTGGCATGAGTTCAAAAGACTCTTCAGGAAGAAGTATTTATTTATGAGGTACTATGATGATAAGACTAAGGAGTTCTATGAGTTAAATATGGGAACTAGAATAGATGAAGAGTACATAACTGAATTTCAGGAGATATTAAGATATGTTCCTTATCTTAAAGATGAGAAGATAAAGCTTCAGAGATTCATTAGTGGACTACCATTAGCATTCAAGGATAAGATTGAGTATTATGAGCCTTGGTCATTGGAGGAAGTAATCAAGAAGTTGAAGCAACTTCATGTGTAGTCAAAGTGTAAGACTAAGCTTAAGCGTGATTAGAAAGGCAATGACAAGTCCAAAGGAAAAAGGCCTTTGAAGCAAGAAAGACCTTAAGATGTGGGTGAGAAATAAAATGTGCTTCCTTACAAGAAGTTCTGGACAACAGAGAAGGGACATGGATCTCAGCCTCGAAAGCAGCATAATAAAGGTAGTGGCAAGGAGCCATCGCAGTGCTAGTTTTGTGGAAAATATCATCCCAAGAAGGATTATCCATTGTATCATGCTGGAAGAAATCCTATCTATAGTGCTCCGGAGGCACAGATAGTTGGGGACGTTGGGCATAACATTTCTCAGATTTACACAACATTTGATAACAAGCAGACAAATCACCAGGAATCCATTATTGAGATGGAAGGTAAGCTTTGTGATCAAGTTTTTTCCATTTTGATTGATCCTGTATCTAATTATAGTTATGTTAATCCTGACTTAGTGGATAAATGTGGATTGAGTAAAGGAGTGCATGCAGAGTCTTGGTTGGTGAAATTAGCTACACGGACTAAGAAAAGAGTTCACTGTTGGGTAAGAGATTGTATATTTGAGTTGAATGGTATGCATAAATCAACGCATCTAATGTGCTTCCATTGGGATCATGGAATATGATTTTGGGTATAAATTGGTTATATCTTCAAAAGAGTAAAGTAGATTGTTATAAGAGGTTATTGAGTGCTTGGTGGATGATGGAGAGAAGAGAATATTGCAGAGAAAGAAGAATCCTACATCCATCAAAATGGTTACAACTATGTAGTCTAAGTGTAGTTGCAGTAAAGGTTGTGTATTTTTTGCAGTGCATGTTTCTAGTGAAAAGGGGAAGGATGTTGAGGATGTTGAAGTCTTAAACAAGTATATCTAATTTTGTATAAATTTTAGGATGTATTCCCAATAGATATTTTAGATTTACCTCCTCACAGGGAAGTGTAATTTTCTATTGAGTTGGTACGAGGAGCAGCACCAGCATCAAAGGCACCTTATAGGATGAGCACTCCAGTGTTGGTGGAATTGAAGTTGTAGCCTAAGGAAATACTTGAAAACGAATAAATTAGGCAAGTCTGTTACCTTGGGGTGCACCAGTGCTGTTTGTGAAGAACAATGATGGATCTCTCAAATTGTGCATTGATTACATGCAATTGAACTAGTTTACTATCAACAACAAGTATCCTTTTTCGCGGATAGATGATTTGTTTGATAAGTTAAAGGTAGAAATAGTTTTATCAAAGATTGGATTGAGATTAGGATATCATTAGTTATGGATAAAAGATGAGGACATCTACAAAAAGAAATTCCATACCAGGTACGGGCATTATGAGTTTGTTGTGGTTCCTTTTGGTTTGACTAATGCTCAAACTAATTTCATGTGTTTGATGATTAGTGTGTTTCATCCTTATCTAGACAATTTTGTGATAGTATTCATTAATGACATTGATATATTCTAAGAATGAGGAAGACCATGCAGAACACCTGGTAGCAATATTGAGATTTCTAAGAGAGCATTAGTTGTATTGTTTCCAAGAAAGGCATGGCAGTGGATCTAGAAAAGATCAGAGCTATCTTGGAGTGGGCAGGTCCTAGGAATGTGTATGAATTCAGATCAGTCATGGGGTTAGCAAGTTATTATAGGAGGTTCATCGGGACCTCTCACAAATTGCCTATCCTATTAAATCTTTGCAAAGGAAAGGAAAGACGTTTGAATAGACCAAGGAGTGTGCAACTAGTTTTGAGCAGTTGAAGCAATTTCTTACAAATGCTCTATTCTTGAAGATTACAGATCCAAATAAAGAGTTTGTGGTGTATACATATTCTTGCAAGAGAGGACTTGCTAGATTCCTAATGTAGGAAAGACAGGTGGTATGTTATTAGTCACAAAAATTGAATGGGCATGAGCAGAACTATGTGACTCATTATCTTGAGGTTGCAACTATTACTCATTCCTTAAAGATATGGGGGCATTATCTTCTTGGCAGGAGATTTATTCTAATGAGTGATCATAGTGGATTGAGGTACTTATTTGACCAACTTAATGTGAATGTGATACAAGCTAGATGGCTGGCTACTCTCAGTGAGTTTGAATTCAATTTCAGGTACATTAATGGAAAGGAGAATAGGGTTGTAGATGCTCTTAGTAGAAGAGTACAAGTGAATCACATTGTAGGAGTGAATTATTATGGGATAGATTTGTAGGAGTGGATCTTGCACGCAAGACATCTTTTCTTTGTGATGCCCAAAGCTATTGCTTGAATAATGTGGGCAACACTGTTGATATTGTTGGGGGGGAAAGGCCCGCAATTGATTGATTATAAGACAGCAACACCCTATGATTGCAAAACCCCAGCTTTGTTTAGTGCTTTCTGACATGTATCAGAAGTTGAGTCGTAGGTTATAGTAGCAGGGTATAGGTGAACAAGATGTGGATTATCATCTCACAATAGATGGATTTGTGATATTTAGGGATAGGATCTATGTGTCAAATAGAAGTGAGATCAAGAATATTATATTGAGGGAATTTCATGCCAAGCCATATTCAAGACACCTGGGATATCAAAAGACTCTAATAGTTGTGAAGAATTTCTACTATTGACTAAATCTGAAGAAAGAGGTGGTTGAGTTCATCGTGAGTTGTTTGGATTGTTAGTAGGTGGTAGAGTATAAGCATCCAACTAGTTTGTCGTAGCCTATTCTGATTCCAAAATGGGAATGGGAGGTCATTTCCATGGATTTGATCACAGGTTTGTTGAAGATACCTAGACAGCATGATTCCATCATGGTTGTGGTTAGCAAGTCAACCAAGGTAGCTCACTTCATTCCAGTGAATTCTACTAATTCAGCTAGTGAGGTAGCTAAGTTCTTCACCAGGTAGATAGTGAGATTGCATGGTGTTTCCAAGAAGATTGATCCGACATAGATGCTAAGTTCACTTCCAAGTTTTGGAAGTAGTTGTTTAGAGTTTTGGGGACATAATTGGATTTTAGTACAACTTATTATCCACATATAGATGGATAGATAAAGAGGGTCAACAAGATTCTTGATTGCATGTCGAGGATGTATGTCATGCATCAGCAAAGGATGTGGGAGGAGTATCTTTCACTGGTAGAGTTTGCTTATCATAATAAATATTAAGAGTCCTTGAGGATGAGTTGATTTGATGGTCTTTATGGGTGCAGTCGTAATACTCCCATAAGTTGGAGTGATCCAGTGAACATGGTACTAATTAGATTGGACATGTTGGAAAAGATGGAATAGGAAATGCAGGTTATCAAGAGAATCTAAAGGTAGATAAGACAAGCAGAAGAGTTATGCAAATCAACATAGGGAATTTAATGAGTTTCAGGTTGGGGAGCATGTGTACTTGTGAATCAATCCCAAGAATATCTCATTGAGGATTGGATGATCTTCCAAGTTGGCACCTAAATATTGTGGCCTTTTGAGATCCTTGAAAGGATTGGACGATTGGCCTATAGAATTGAACTACCACCAACAATGAAAGTTTGTGATGTTTTCCATGTTTTGTTGCTGAAAAGATATGTGTAGGATGTTGATCATGTGATTTATTGCTTTGTATTGTAGGTGGAACTAGAAGGATAATTCCAACTAGAACCTCAATGCATATTACAATGGAAACAACTCATGCTCAAGAATAGAGAATTCGAGTGAATTAAAGTGCAAAGGAAGCACTTTGGGCCTAATGAAGCTACATTGGAGATGGTTGATCAGATAATATATCCTTCATTATTTGCTTGGGTCAAGAAAATGAGTTTTGGTATATGTATATGGTTATTTTTGTAAATGGCGTGATGAGAGATGTTATTAAGCTCCAATAAGAAGTATGAATGTCATGTTTGTAATGTTGGTCATGGTTGCAATAGTTGTTCATCATTAATACTACATCAAGTTGTGTTATAAAGTTCCATAAGTTGTATGTTTTTGTTTTCAATGGTTTGTTGGTTATAGGTGTCATTGAACACTAAGGACAGTGAAACCCTAGGGGGGAGAGATCTGTAATAACCTCGGGTTAAAATTTCATCTAATAAAGGTTAATAAAGGAAAAATATGACCAAGGTCATGAGACACGTACTCCAAGTTGAATGTTGGGCAAAGCACTATAGTGGGTATCACTTTTAGTTTAATAAAGGCTATGGAAATTAGCAAATTCTTTGGAAAAGGAAAATATGCATTAATTTCCATTTATTTATGTAAATAAAGGAAAATAGGAGAAAACGAAGGTGAAGAGACATATATTTGCATGAGAGAAAAATTAGAAGGAAAATGAAGGAAAATGAAAAAAATATAGGCCTCAAGGATAAAAATGCATATGCGAATCAATTCACAACCTTTTGTTAGTTCTAGTTTTGGCTCTCATTAATTATTGAACAACTAGAGCATTCTTGGAGCACTTTAGCATTGAAGAAATGAACGAAAAGCAAGTAAAATTAAAATAAAGGAAAGCAAAGGACAAGTAAGGAAGGTTGGATCAAGCGTATTTAACAAGAGTATTTTGCAGTTAACATGTTGCATGTGTTATTTTCTAGTTGATTTGTGAATTCATGGTACATGAATTTGTATATTTGGTTCATTTGTTGTCATTGGCATGGGTTTTTCCTAGTTTGACAATGGTTTCATCCTTTCCTTTCCATTTCCTATATAGCCACGGTGTGAGGTCATTTATTTCTTGGTTGAGCTTTAGATTTTCGGAAGGTTTTGGATCCGGGTAAGGTGGTCTCAGGAAAATTCCTGAGGGTTGGAGGTGGAGATGGTTTTCTCTTGGAAGCCCTCAATAGGTGGGTGGAGATAGGAAAATTCCTCAAGGGACAGTTAAAGAATTTTGAGGCATCCAAGCTTGTTTTGGTTTTGTGATCTCTTAACTGGTATTGGTGAGATCACAGTAGCTTGAGGGTGGAGGTGGTTTAAACTCTAGATTCCCTTGGTTTTTTATGTCTTGTTTTATCCCATGAGATCCCACATTCATGCTTGGAATATGGCACATGGGTGATTTCCTGAAAGAAAATTTTGGTTCAACCCAATCTATGGTTAGGTGGTACGTGGAAGTCCCTGATTTGGTTGCCTTTGCATATGTATTTAAGAGCTATTTTCATAATGTGATTAATGAGCACATGTAATTATTATTATGTTGATTATATGGAAAAAATTTCATGGTTCTTATTTTGGTTATACGCTAGTTACAAGCATGGTTTTATGATGTGCTCTAGTTTTGGCTCTTTTTCATGATTTGACATAATGATTAATTAATGAATGCATGGGATAACAAGTGTTATTACAACTATTCAAAGAGGGCATTAAACCTTATTGATGAATCTCATATGAGATTCAAACTCTTAAGATCATATACGCATTTATGACCTACAACTCACATGTTCACCATATGTTTGATGAAATGACTTTCATGGTTAGGCCTGGTTAGGTGAAGTTCTTGTTTAAGTTTTCTATGAATATATTTCTCAATATGGAAATTATCGCTCTGAGAAATTACATGTAATTTTGGGCATTGATCTAGAGGCTAGCCCTGAAGAATGGCATAGATCTCGGAACTACACCCTTTGAACTAGAATTTTGGGCTATAACTGTAGGGGAGGAGGCTTGTGCATGTGGTGCGTGGGCTATAACCGCACCCTAGCCTTATGGTGCATTTGTTTGTGGGTCCATATTCCTATAATAAACCTTTACACTATAAACACTATAAACCTAGAATAAAACCTTTACACTTGCAGTCACATTGTTCCTACTATCTTTGGAACCACATGCCCTTATTTCCATAAAATTAGACAACAATTCGAATTGGGAACCAAGGACAAGGACAAAAAGGCATATCTAGAAAACTAGGAAAGAAAACCTCTACATAGAGCTTTGAATCTCACCCACCAACCACCAATGACAGCTTACATGCTCCTCATATTGAGGCTAGGTTGCATAATTAACACTTCTTAAGTTGACTCTCGACTCCCTAGATCATAATTCATCAAATCTAGGTATAGAAAATTTCCAAGCTTGAAATGGACCACTCCCCTAGAGGATCACAATAAGACTCCTTCATGAATACACATCCCTAAGGTAGTTGGCTTGGGGGAATAAGCTTCCCTATCTTTCCACTTGGAACCCCCACCCAAAATAGAAGAATAATGGAGGCTTAAAATAAGAAATTCTAAACCCTTTTTGGTAGAGTAAACCACTAGTACTAAGAGGAAATAAAAGTATTAACCCAACAAAGAAAGTGAATTTTCTTACCATAATAGTTGGAACCAAGCCTGACAAACCAAGATACATGCACCAAACCTCACATTGTTGAACTAACTACTAAGCACCATGTTGTGGAGCCGAGTGAGTGTCTAAAATACTATTATCCCAAATGAGGATATTTCTTTCACACACAATGCCCAACAGTGCATCACCATGACTTGACTATTCTCCACACAACACACTCTAGCTCCATGAGGGGTGTAACTCCCTATGTAGGAGTTGTAGATGTTCCCATTTCAAGCTCCACCCCAATACCACTTTTGAACTCATAGAACGTGCTAGAAATCGAGACCAAGAACCATATTATTTTACCTCCTACCAAGTCCATGGGATTAACTTGAACAAGCTTAATTGTGACGTGAGTGTGCATGCATGAAGGGTGACACACCACTGTTACAAATTGTTAGCCAAGTCAGTGGGGTGGTGGTCACCCTCACTAATCCTAAGGTTCCTCACATCCACCACCTCCATCAAGGAAAATATTTTCATATTTATGAGTGAATACTTTGTCAAGTTATATTTACATCTTTTGTAATGAATTCTACTGATTTGAAGTATCACCCTTGGTGATTCTTTAAGTATTCGAATGAGAGTTATTTTGAATCTAACTTCACTGTAGCATTTGTAATGTCTCCATCTGAATTTTTTTTTTACATGGTTATACCAATGTATGAATTGATTCTTATGACATGTAGGCATTTTACTGCTCTGGCCTCCCCTAACATTTATCTATCAATAACTTCATTACTTTCTGGCGACAGTAAAAGAGTCTTGTCCTGTTCACTCTAGTTGCATTAATTGCTTGGTCCCTTGGTAAATCTTCCCAACTCCTCACGATCTGCAAAGGGATATTATAGAGGGACATCTAGCAATTTCTATTAAATATTCATTTGATTAACTGTACGCTTGGACTATGCTTTCGATTCTGTGTGTTTTCTTACAGCTCTGCCCTGTGCGTGGCACGAGCAAGCTCATTCTCATAGTTTCTATCCTCAGGTTTACTATCTCATCGATGGTGGACATGAGTTTGGGAAGATCTACGGCTCAGGTTCTTCCTGGGTTGACTCGACTACAACTTGTTTGGTTATGTTGTCTCCACATTTTGGCGGCAGCTCCATTTTCTGCTGCTTGCTCTCTGCGATCCGCTCTGCTATGGCTCTAGGCCTTGCATGTGTTATCTTCTCAGTACCAGGTTAAGGTGTCGACACTGTTAGCAAAGCTCAGGTAAGTTTGTTTCCAATGTTTAGAGTTTCTTTTCATAATAATCTTCTAGTCCAGTTTTTTTAACAACACTAACCAATGTTTGCTCAGTTCTAATGGTAGGAACCATTCACCAGTTTGCTAGAGATATGCACCGCGGATGTATGGAAGCTTTTCACTAGACTTGCCACGAAATTTCCGGGTAAGGGGGTTCATATCCAGCTTGAAGGTTCCAGCAAAGTTGCCTTGTTGCAAATTGAAACAGAGTTTTGGTTTTCACTGCTTAGCTGAACTGATTTTCCAGTTAGTCTACAGTTTCACAGTATTCAGATTTTTTATGTGTTTGATCGGCTGTAGGCCGTAAGATGTTGAATCTCAATATGGCCATGAAGGTTTAACAGAGGTTATATAATGTAATTTTGAACTTCTCCTTACCAGGGTTTGTCCTGAGATTTCTGTTTACTTAATGGACTACAATATTTCAGTGTTAAGCCTCCAAGGATAACCTGAGAGATGTCAGTCTATTGACATTTTACTGCTTTTCTTGTATTAAATTCAATATGTCTATGAGTGTGAATTACGGGTTAGATATGTACTGGCTTATGCTCAGCTACGCCTGTTGCGCGTTAGCATGTAATACTTTTAGAATTATGGTTCTTTATTGAATAGAAATGCACAACTGTAACAGCCCCGGTCAGGTTCTTGTTTTACCATCTTTATGGGTTGACACGGGTTTTTAAGGAACCCACTCTGTTCGATGTTTGCTTTATATTTCATGATTTACCTGGTCGACACCGGAAAATTGGCGCGAGGATGTATACTTTATCTTACATGCTTTTCTTCTTTTTGTATCAGTGGACACAGATCTAATGTATGTTATAGCTCTATGTTTTCAATCGTTCTTTGTCTTATATGCTTAATGAAATTGTAAAACGGGTTTCACCCCAGATTCCTTCGATTTCCACTATTTCTTTTATGGAAAGTTCTGAGCATGACCCTGACTGCACTCGTTCATTGGCTTGCATATTGCTTGGTTCTGGTTTATTAAAAGTTGACTTAATAAATTTAGTCATCATCTCTTTAATTTGTCCTGCTCATTGTACTGTCAAACTACAGTCATTACCCATCATGCTTCTTCGCATAGCTCAGGGGTTACCAACTTGGCACGCCAGAGCCCTCCTTTGTCAGTGCCTTAGGGTAAAATGGTTCATAGTGTTTTTGCACCATTTACACTTGAGTAAATTTTCACGAAATGCATATATGCCCTTAGACATTCTTTCCCATGCATTAAGATTTATAGTTTGTTCCCATTAATTTACTATTCCTTTTTATATATCCTTTGTACATGTCCAATGTATGCGTATGAATCAAGGGTTTGAATCTGGTTGGCTGCCAACCGAGCTATAACTGTTATAAATATATTCATGGGTATTGTGATCATAGTTTCTTGCTTGAAGTAAAGATTACGACTATGAAAACCTACGTGAAGTCCTCTATTTGTTTTTTTAATGGGTTATACAGAAGTTATGGAAACCCGCTTAATCTTGTTGTTCAGATAATTTCCAAGGACCGTAGTCCTTATATATATATATATATATAGATAACTGTGTGTGTGTGTGTGTGTGTTTCCTTATTTTCTTTTTTAAACATTTGATAAGGTTAGTCATAGCCTCGTATTGTACATGAATTATTCCTTGAATAACATAGATAGTAGAATTTGTCAAAACGAATTTGTTTTCCCTACAGTCTTGGTGGTGTTTACTATTATTATTATAACACTGTCTCAATTTTCTTTTTTTATAAGTCATAGCTACATAGAAATTTTTGTTTTCAATGCTTAGGGTTTTCAAATGGCACAGACTTACTTATTAACAACAGTTAGAATTTTCCATACCTGTCTACTCGGTGCGCCAGTAATACTGCAATAGAACTTCTCACCTCTGCTCATTGTGTTGTGGCGATCCCCGTAGTCCTACAGAAGCAGAACCTTCTCTTGTCTGTCGCTTCTAATTTGCCACCCAACCTCGATATTCATCTTTCGAGACCAGAATCTCTCCCTTGTGCTCTCTTGTAGGACCACTATCCTCAGCAAGAATTCTGCACCTAGTGCTAGACTATCTAGTCCTCACTAGACTTAGTCTTTTTTTTTGTCTTCTCTTTCTCTGCCTATCCTTACAGTGCAGACTCCTTTTTCCTCCCTTTTTCCTGGAAACCTTTCCACTGATGAGAGGTAGTTAGGGTTGCAGTTCACTGCAACCGTTTTTCCCCCAACTTCCCTCTTAAAAGTTGCCAACTTTAACCAAGAAAACATTTTTTGTTCACTAAAGAAATAATAAAAATATTATTAAATTCCAAAACAGTAAATAATGTCATATTCAGTTTTTTAACCACAATAATGTTAAATATTTACATTCTCCTGGGGCGTTACATCTCCCCCTCCTAAAATTGGACATCGTCCCGATGTCCGTTGGTCAAGAACAACTCCAGATAAGTCCTCTTCATGAGCTTTTCATCTTCCCAGGTGGCCTCATCAGGCCCAAAGTGCTACCATTGCACTTTAACTTGGGTAATAGCTCACTTCCGTAGCTGTACTTCTCTCTGGTCGAGGATGCTTAGCAGCTCGACCAAGACTTCTCCTTCCGGTTTGACCTGCACATGCAATATTCTAAATCAGTTTCTTTTAAAGAAAAATTTTAGACTGGTCTACTGGAAATAATCCTTACCCGTATATCTTTCCATCGGATCACATGTTTAGGATCATAAATGTATTTTTTTAACACAGAGACATGGAAGACATTGTGGACCCGGATGTGAGTTGGCGGGGCGAGCTGGTAAGCTACCAGCCCAATTCTTGCCAAGACTTGGAATGGTCCACAATATCGGGGTGCCAACTTGGCACACCCGCTCCATTACAGTGTACTCTTTCTTGCTTGGATCCTCACATAAACATGGTCACCGAATTGGTATTCCTTGAACCTCCTCTGCTAGTCAGCACAACTCTTTTGCCTATCCTGAGCAGCGTTTAAGTTAGAGTGTACCCTTTTAACCATATCCTCCATTTCCTTAAGCATTTATGGCCCTAACCTTAATTTGTCTTCAGGTCCATCCCAGCTTGAGGGTGTGTGGCATTTCCACCCATATAGGACTTCAAAGGGACTCACTTGTAACGAGGTATGATGCCCATTGTTTTATGCAAATTCAACCAAGTGCAAATACTCCTCCCATTGCGTTGGTTGCTGCATTACATATGCTCTTAACATGTCTTCTACCACCTGGTTCACCCACTCTATTTGTCCTTCGGTCTGGGGGTGGTATGCTATACCAAAGTTTAGTTGTGTCCCCAATTCTGCAAATAATGTCTTCCAAAAAGCCGACATGAATTTCACATCACGATCTGAAATTATCATCTTCAGGAGTCCATGCAATTTAAACACATTCTACATGAAGATATGGGCAATCTGTACAGCTCTATAGGTGGATTGCACAGGTATAAAATGTGCTACTTTACTTAACTTGTCTACCACCACCATAATAGAATCATTATTATTCTTTGTCTTAGGCAGCCCTATTATAAAATCCATAGAAATGTTTTCCCACTTCCATTCCGGAACGGTAAGGGTTGTAATAGCCCCACTGGATGTTGATGCTCTGCCTTAATTTGTTGGCACTCCAAACACTGTGCTAAATACTCGGCCACATTCTTCTTCATACCCAGCCAACAGTACTATTTTTGAAACGCAGTGATCATTTTCTGATACCCTGGGTGTTCAGCATAGTGACTGATATGAAATTCATCCAAAATCAGATTTTTAAGACTGTTTTGACTAGGTACATATAGCCTCTTTTTATAATACAACATTCTAGCATCATCTACCTCATATCCTTTTTGATTTTTCTCGCTGGTAGACTGTTGTAATTGCTATTATATTTGCTGGTATACCGTATCTTGTTTTGCTACCTTTTTTATCATTTCCTCGAAGGGGCTTTTCCATTCACTAAAGGAAATTTCAGACAAACATTGTACTTTTCGACTTAAGGCATCTGCCACCCGATTTTCTTTCCCCTTCAGATGTTTGATTTCAAAGTCAAAACCACTTAGGAAATCTACCCACCGCACTTGTCTAGCGTTTAAAGTGGGCTGGCTAAAATAATTGGTCAGACTGTGGTGGTCCGTCAGCAATAAAAATTTCCTTCCCATGAGATAATGTTTCCACATATTTAAGGCATGTATGATGGTTGTCAGCTCTAAGTCATAGGCAGAATATTTCTGCTCATGCTCTTTTAGTTTCCTCGACTCATAAGCAATCACTTTCCCTTCTTGCATCAACACGCCTCCCACACCTTCCTTGCTTGTGTCGTTGCACACCACATAGTCCTTATTAGGATCAGCTATGCTCAAAATGGGTGCTGTGCTGAGCAGATGCTTAAGCTGCTCAAAGCTTCTTTGACATTCCGGGGTCCATTTGAATGCTCTTCCCTTTTTTTGTAAAGAAGTGATGGGGTATGTCACTCTTGAGAAGTCTTCCACAAATCTTTTGTAATAACCAGCTAACCCCATAAAGGACCTGATGTCTACTACATCTTTCAGTACGGGCCACTTCATTATGGTTCTTATCTTTTCAAGATCCACCATGATCCCTTCCCTTGTGATTATATGGCCTAGATACTATATTTCTTCCTTGAAGAAGTCGCACTTGCTGAGCTTAGCATATAACTAGTGTTCTCGGAGGGTTTGTAGCACCAATCTGGGGTGCTCCTTATGCTCTTCCATAGTGCGAGAGTATATCGGTATATCATCGATAAATATCAGAACGAATCTATCCAAATATCGATGAAATATGTTTTTCATCAAGCACATGAAAGTTACAAGGGCGTTAGTTAGCCCAAAGGGTAGCACCACAAACTCATAATGCCCATACCTTGTTCTAAAAGTTGTTTTAGCTATGTCTTCCTCCTTAATCCTGATTTGGTGGTAACCTAATCGCAAATCGATCTTGGAGAATACTTTTGCACCCTTCACTTGATCGAAAATTTCATCAATCCGAGGTAGAGGATACTTGTTTTTGATTGTCAGCTTGTTCATCTGACGATAATCTATACACATGCGAAGGGTCCCGTCTTTTTTCTTAACGAATAACACTAG
>APFE031187064.1:256214-281508 GCA_000404065.3 Pinus taeda
AATGTTACAATACATATTTATACATGCCGAAGCATCCAATACCATGGGCCGAAAACCATCGTGTCCAAAACCATGGACTGAAAACCATAGGTAGGTTCGCCCAACCTAATATAGGGTCCAAAAAAAAAATTTCTCGGGGCGCTGCCCCAAACACTGTAGAGGGGGGCTACCCGACCCCCTCAAACCCCCCAGACAGAGGGGGCTACCGCCCCCCCGTGACCCCCCTGCTACGCAATCGACGCGGCGAAGGGGAGGCTCCGCCCCCCCTCTAACCCCCTGGTTCACTACATAGGTTAGTCGTGGAAAGAATATAACACAACCCAACAAGAAAATCATTTGATTCCATTAAAAAAGCTATTATGGAAGCTCCTACTTTAATTAGTCCAAATTATAGCAAGGAGTTCCATATATTTTCATTTGCCTCTGAAGACACCCTTGCAATAGTTTTATTGCAAGCAAATGAAGAAGGCTCAGAGCATCTAGTGGCATTTTTCAGCAAAACTTTAAGGGATGCTGAACTGAGGTATGATATCATTGAAAAACAGGCATATGCTCTTATCAAGCCTTTGAAATCTTTCAGATTTTATATTTTGCATTCCAAGATAATTGCATATGTGCCCTCTGCTGCAATTAAAGATGTCTTAACATAACCTGATGTTGATGGAAGAAGGACTAAATGGATCGCAAAGATGATTGAATTTAATATAGAACTGAAGCCCACCAAGCTTGTGATAGGTCAGTCCCTTGCCAGACTATTAGCAGAAGAAAATTGTAGAACATTGGATATAAATTGTATGGGCTCAATTGCAGAAAATGGTCAAACGGAAGAAGAGGAAGTAGCTGAACTAGGAGAAAAGCAGTCATTGGCAGAAAATCTTGCTTCTTGTGATTGGTATTCTGCAATAGCCAATTTCTTGCTCAAATTAGAAATCCCTATAGGCTTAAGCACAAGTCAAGCCAGAACTACTAAGATTAGGGTAGAAAAATATTGCATCCATGAAAATCTGCTCTACTCGAGGGACCCCTTTGAAATTCTTTTGAGGTGTCTAGATAAAGAGCAATCTATAGAAGTCATGCAGTAGTTTCATTCTAGCATGTGTGGAGGGAACCATTATTGGAAGACTATAGCTCACAAAATCCTCAGGGCTAGATATTATTGGCCCTCCTTATTCTCTGATGTGTTTTCATTTGTTAAATCTTGTGACAGATGCTAAAGATTTGAAGGAAAACAACAATTGAAGTCCCTGCCCTTAAAACCAATACAGGTAAAATGACCTTTTCAGCAGGGGGCTTGGATTTCATTGGAGAGATCAATCCACATTCCAGTGGCCAACACAGATGGATCCTAGTAGCCACTGATTACTTCACTAAGTGGATTGAAGCAATCCCTACCAGAAAGGCTGATCATAATGTGGTTATGAAGTTTTTGACAGAGAATATCTTCACAATATTTGGTTTCCCACATAAATTAATCATAGATAATGCAGAAGCCTTTAGAGCAAAAGAATTGGTGAACATGTGCAATTTAATGGGCATTAAACTGGTTCATTCCACCTTATACTACCCTAAAGGAAATTGTCTAGCAGAATCTTCCAACAAAAGTATGATAAGGATAATTAAGAAGCTGTTGGAGGACAACAAAAAGAATTTGGATTCTAAGCTCAAATATGCACTATGGGCTGACAAAGTGACCATTAAGAGATCCACAGGGAATTCTCCATTTAAGCTGGTATATGGTAGTGAGGCCGTGTTCCCTATTCAGTTAACTCTCCCTGTGGCAAAGTTCCTGCAATAAGAGCAGAATGAGGAAGAAGACATGGTAAAAAGAATCGCTGATTTAGCAGAGATACACCAAGTAAGGGAACAGTTGATTGAAAAGTCTGCAGCGCATCAAAAAAAGATCAAGGAAGCTTTTGACAGGAGGAAAAAAATGGATAATTTTCAGGTTGGAGACTTGGTTCTAAAATGGGATGCACTGAAGGAAAAGAAATGCAATCATGGGAAGTTTGATGCTTTCTGGACAGGGCTTTTCATCATTTCTCAAATCCAAGGGAACAATACCTTCATGCTGAAAAGCATGGAAGGAGAGGCGGTTTTTGATGGCCCAATTAATGGGTGATTTCTAAAAATTTATGTTATTTAAAGTCTTTTGGCCTTAAAATTGTAAATATTTTGTTTTATCAGCTGTAGTGTAGGATCAGCCACACTCCATGCCCAATGGAACACTAGGAATTTTGGCTAATTTGTTTTCATCAGAAAGGCAATGGTCCACAAGTTCTTGAGACCTCACAGGGAGGATCTCATCCCCAGAAGGAGCTAGTATTAGCTCTGCTACATACTTCATCATTTGATGGGTCAAATATAGGTCTGGCCATGTGGGTTATGCTTATAAAGGACTCACATCAGTCATTTTTCTCCTGCTCCTTCATTCTGTTCACATTCTCATAACCCCCACTAGCTCCGTTCTTCCCTCCAAAACTTGTAATAAACCATGTTTATACAATCCCCGGGCACTTAACCCGTGAGCTTGCACCCATATGACCCTCTGCCATAATCACAATCGTTGATTTGTCACCCCAAATCCGATGTTCCCTGGTCACATTAGCCCAATAAATTGCTCGCTTGTTCCCCGCTGTCCGATCAACTCCACCGCGGTTGGACGACATTCACACTTCCCGCACCCTTCAGCTACCCGCACATTAACTCACAGGAAGAGTGGTTTCCGCCCTGTCCCATTTTCCATGCATCACCCACTGACTGCAATCATGTCCCTGTGTATGAATACCGCCCGACCCTCGAAAGCGGTGCGGGGAATACCGCTTACTGCCCATCGTACCATCCCCCGCTCGTTAACCTTCACACAACTCTTCCACCTGATAGTCGTCGGATCTGTCTGCCTGTGATCGATGGATTACGATCATCTACCCCCCACTTCCTCCCGATGCCTCCCACCGATAGATCTCTGCCATCCATCCATGTGATTCAACGACTGATATTTATTCCCTGTCCTCCATCCCCGCCCGTTAAACCTCGCGTACCTTCGACGCCCGATGACTGTTGGATCTACCCGCCCGTGATCCAATTGCCTCTGTCCACTCCACTACTATATTTCCTGATACCTCTGTCGAAAAATCTCCGCCATCCATTTCTTTCATCTGACAGCCGATCTTGCTCCGCTGACCAGATCTTCCACCCACCATGCAGTATGCCACCTTTGATTGTTTTGTCCATCTGAAGGACGATAGTGATCATCTACCAAGTACCTGGTGCATTTCCT
The DNA here is from genome assembly GCA_000404065.3 of Pinus taeda. Taxonomy (NCBI): domain Eukaryota; kingdom Viridiplantae; phylum Streptophyta; class Pinopsida; order Pinales; family Pinaceae; genus Pinus; species Pinus taeda. The sequence continues at coordinate 259,492 of APFE031187064.1, forward strand.
CCCCAACAACCACATTCAAGAAACAGAGTGGCCGAGAACGAAAAGGACATGCCTCAAGCAGTTGAACTCATTCAACATTATGGAGCATTCTTTCATACAACATTCCACCTACTCAAGAAGGACAACAGAATATCAGAGAAGATCAATTTTATTCATTGAAGCAGTAGATCATAGCAGAGGCCCATTTTAGATAGTTAATGTGGTTGGTGGTCCATTATGACCCCTCCTCGTATAGGATAGCAGAACATTTTGTAAATAAAATCCATATATACCCAGAACAGAGATGTGATGAGGGTTGATGGTTTTAGTTTTGATGTAAGGTTCAACTTCTGGAGATTGTAACTACTTTGATACTTGCAGTGTCTGGTCTTCATTTTTAGCTAATACAAGCTTCTTTTGCTGTTAATTGCTCACTTTCCACTTCTTCTCTATTCTAGGATGTACCTATTATGCATTTATTCATGTGCTCTCGATATTTAGCATTTGAGGGGCTTTCATCCCACCTCTGTGTCAGAATCTTGTATGTATTATTAAATGTGTTATGCAGCTTTCTTTTACTTAGTGCCAGAGAGCTGTCATCATGTTTGTGCATTAGGAAATAGATTTGTAGACCTCTTTATTGGTTGCAACCAGCCATCACATGGTCTTGTGCATCTTCTGGTGTGGTCAGTATTCTCCATGTTCACCTATTCCTTAAACTGTGAGTAGTTGGTGGTCGAAAGCCTTGTAGTCTAGGGGTGTTCACCCATGTCTGGAGTTAAGCATAGTAGAAGTGGTTATCTGGCTTGAATATGCATCATTCCTTCCATTCATCCATTTCCAACATTTTTTTGAGTTTGTAATGTTCCCAAGCATCTCTGAGATACAACCTAGGAGAGTTTCTTGGGGTGATAACAATACCTATCAAAGAATAAATTTCAAGCCTACACATCAGTTTATCTGTCATCTTGATGTGTACTTGGCTTCATTGGAAGTATTCCTACACTTGAAAATGATTTTGTTTTTCAATTAGAGTATAATAGGATGATCCAGACTTAAATAGGAATGCAACAAAGTACAGAGATAACCACAAACATAGATATGCAGCAGAAATAATACTTCATTTCATTAATGTAAAATACTAAAATATGCTTACAAACAGTAATGGAAATAAACTCGCTAGGGCGATGGTAGCTTACCTCTCAGAAGAGATGTGGTGGCTACATGCCTCTAAACTATGTTACAATGAGGCTCGAAGGCCTATTTATTGTTGAGAAACAATGGAAAACCCTTAACATTCCAAAACCTAACCCTAGAAGATGAAACGCCAACTGTGGGCCCCATTTGGGTAATTGGGTACATCAACTTCCCGGGGTCGTAACTTTGGCATACGATCTCTGTTTGACGCGTACAATAGCTCGTTAGAAAGATCTATCCAAACACTACCACTTTGGTAAGGGAAACATCGGCCCATGGACCCATGTTGCCCCTAGATTTCCCAAAAAAAACGTCATTTACGGCCTCAAAATGGCTCTGGAAGTTCAAGACCCGAAAAATTGTTAAAAATAGTAAGTTGTGCTAACATTAAGGAAACTGAAAATGCTGAGAGAAACAATGGTGGGGACCCAGGTGGACTTGGTAGGTGGCCACCAGTATCCATCTGGATCATTCCTCCCCCCTTAGGAAGCAATGGTCCCCATTGCATTGAGTTCCTCCATGAGATGAGGAAATTTTTGCTGAACTTGGTCCCTGGTGAGCCACTTGCCCTGGTGAGGGAGTTGGCCTACTTTGACAACTTGATATAGTTGGATATTCTGTTGGCCAGTGTTCTTGATCTGTGTGTCCATGATCCAATCATTTGCAGCTTGTTCCATGCAATCTGGATTTAATTCTGTGGGTGTGAGCTATTCTGCAATGTTGGATGTGTCTAGCAATGGTGGAAAGTATGACTGAAGGTAGTCCACATTGAACACTGGGTGCAGGCCAAGGAATGGGGGAATGCTGAGTTCAAATTCTTTGTCTCCCACAGCCTTAGTAATGGTATAAGGACCATAGTGAATTAGTCTCAGTTTCTGATAGGCTCCAGTAAGGCGTTCCTTTTGCAAATGCAACCAGACTTTGTCGTCCACCTGAAAGTTGTGTGGCACCTGATGTTGATCATGTCACTACTTGTACTTGGCATTTGATTTCTCTAGAATGTCATGGACCTGCTGGTGAATATGTTGGATGTGCTCAATGAATCTGGTTGCCTTTTCTGTTTCGGACTGGACATGAGCCGAATCTTTATGAGTAGCTGCAAGTGGCATTGCCACATCAATGGGGCATAGTGGCTAGAATACCAAGCCCACTTGAAAAGCACTATGGCCAGTTGAGCTATGAAGAGCTCAGTTATAGCTGTGTTGAACATAAGGGAGACCCTCGTCCCATGTAAGTGGATTCTTTGAGTTGTACATGCATAGAATGTGTACAATCATCCTATTGACAACCTCTGTCTGACCATCAATTTGAGGATGGAAGGCTGTGGACTTAGTGAGTTTGGTGTCCAGCATTGACCAGAGACTAGACAAAAATGTACTAAGGAACCGATTGTCCCGATCTGAGATGATAGACTATGGGATCCCAAATTTCACCCACACTCATTCAAAGAAGAGTTTAGCAATGGCTTCTTCTGTGATATTCTTCTTGTAGGCCGCCATAATCGCCATCTTCGAGAACCTGTCGACAACCACAAAAACACAGTCATTTTCGTTCTTAGTGGAAGGAAGGCCTGACATGTAATCAATGGAGATGGATTCCCAAGGTCGACTCGGGGTAGGCAGTGGGGTATAGAGTCCTTGCTTCTTGATGGTCGGTTTGGCAATGGCACAAGCAGTACATGATTTGATGTACTTCCCGACATCCTGTCAAAGATTCGGCCAATAGAAATACTTTTGCAGTATTGCCACCATTTTCTCAACCCCGAAATGCCTAGCAGCCCGACTGTAGTGTGCTTCCCAAATCATCCTGGCACACTCGCTTGAAGGAACACAAAGGTGACCCAGGTGGCATAACAGGGCATCTTGGAGGTGAAAATCTGGAACATGCCGACCCTCCAAGAGTGTCTGGTACGTGTGGCCAAATTCTTGGTCGCTTTTGTAGAGAAGTGGCCAATCAAAGGTCTCATGCCCACAAGATTTGAGCACAGTGGTTAATGCCATGATCAGTGGTCGACTGAGGCAATCTGTAACATTATTGGTGCTGCCCTTCTTATACTTGATATTCAAATGGAACTGTTGTAGGTATGTTGACCACCTGTGATGGCGATCGTTTTGTAATTTCCCTTGGGTCTGTATGAACTGCAAGGGTCGATGGTCTATGTGGATGACTGTTTCCTTCCCCAAAATGTAATGCTTCCATTATCAGCAGGCTTGCACAATGGAATAGATCTCTTTATCATAAGTGGGATACTTCTGGATTGGGTCTAAAAGTGTTTCACCGTGATATGCCACTCGATGCCCGTGTTGAGTAAGGACTACCCCAATAGCATAGTCAGAGGCATCTATCTCGACATCAAATGGTTGTTGTAAATCTGGTAATGCGAGCACTAGTGCCATGCAGAGGCAATATTTCAACTCTATGAATGCCTTCTATTGAGATTTAGAACAAAAGAATTTTGCTTTTTCTCCTCCCTTGGTGACTTGACTCAAAGGCCAAGTGATATGAGAAAACCCCAACACAAACCTGTGGTAGAAGTTGGCAAGACCTAGAATGCTGTGGGGCTCTATCAGAGTGGTTGGAGATGGCCAATCCTGAATGCCTTGGATCTTAGCTAGATCCACATGCACCCCCTGTTCATCAATAATGTATCCTAGATAATGAACCTGGGTCATGCCAAAAGTGCATTTCTCCAAATTGGCACATAGCTTGTGTTGTCGCAGTGTTTGGATAACCTGTCGGATGTGGTGGACGTGCTCTTCCCAACTCTGGCTTAAGATCAGAATGTCATCCAAGTATACCACTACAAATGAGTTGGTGAATGGCCGCAAGATGTCATCCATTAGCCTCATGAAGGTTGCAGAAGCATTTGTCAATTCGAAAGGCATAACCAACCATTCAAAAAGGCCCTCTTTGGCTTTGAAGGCAGTCTTCCACACATCAGAGGGTTCGATTGGTACCTAGTGATATCCTGACTTCAAATCAATCTTGCTGAAATATTTTTCCCCCTTTAGTTGGTCTAGGATGTCATCAATCCATGGGATCAGATACTTATTATGGACAATGATCTTGTTTAGCGCCCAATAGTCAATACAGAGTCTCCAAGTCCCATACTTCTTTTGTACCAACACGATCGAGTTCCCATAGTTCGATGAACTTAGACGGATGTGACCTTTCTACAGCAGCTCCTGAATCTACCTCTTGATTTCATCGTTCTCCAGAACGGAGCGCCGATAAATTGGTCCATTGGGTAGCAGTGCACCTGGGGTCAGATCGATGGAGTGCTTGACCTGACAGTGCAGAGGAACCCCTGCGAAGGAGAGGTTAAGATGTCCTTGTACTCCTCCATGACCTTGTCCATCTGTAGTTGTCATGCAGAGGGGCCCTGTCTAGAGGCTGTGGCCACCATCTTCTTCTTTCCTTGAGGGCATATCATCAGGAAAGAAAATTTTCCAATTTTGCAAATGAGCTTACTACATTGTTTTGCAGTAATCAAGGAGATGGCGGCAGGCGGTGCTACCTCTGGTATCCTGTACAACTTATTTCCCAATTAAATAATAACAGCACAAGACCTTGATTCATACACAACATGTTGCTTCCACAAGTATGGCTGTCCTAATAATACATCACAAACTTCAAGGGGAGCAATGTCACACAATACCTCATTCATGAAGGGCTTGATTTTGTATGGAAGGTGACACTGCTGGCTCACGCGAAGATCCCGTCGTTGGTGAAGCCACCCGATAGTGTATGGTTGTGGATGTGCTATGGTTGGTAAGCCCAACCGCTTCACAACCTCTGCCGAAATGAGTTTCTTTTGGCTCCCGCTATCGACAATGAACTGTAGTGGGGAGCCCTTTACCCACATCTAGGAGTGGAAGAGACGCTCCTCCTCCTCTGGATCTTCGGGTTCATTTTTCTGGATCTTGGCAGTAGCAACAGTGGTGTTGGGATGCACATCAATGATCTGCTTCCCTTTGTCATTCCCCTTGTCAGGTTCTGACTTAGAGTCAAAACATGCATCTGATTTGAAACCTTTAGGTCAGCCACCAGTGACTGCTTGGCCCGACACTCACTTGTGTTGTGAGTGGAGCTCTTATGGAACTCACACCATTTTCCTATGTCCCTTTTCGGCTTTGTGACGTTTTTCTTTGCTTGCAGCTTTGGCGGGTTGTCTTGGGCTGCCCCGCCTTGGCTTTGTCCTTTGTTATGTGGTTTAGGGGCACCTTTCCCTTGCTTCGGATTCGCAGATCCAAAGTCTCACTTGTTTTGTTTAAACTTTTGCTCGACCTTGACGACATATTGGTATGTTGTGCTGAGCGAGGAGATGTTTAGAAATTCTATTTCTTCTTGGATGTACCTGTGCAGGCAGCTGCTGTATTTGAGTATGAAATGCTGCTCTGAATCCTTGATACCCAACTTTGTGCGAAGGGTATGGAAAAGATTGGTGAACTCTGGCACGTCTTAGTCCCTTCCCTACCACAGTGTGGTCAAGTTTATGTATTCATCCTCATAGCTTCCAACAGGGTAGTACTGCTCCTTAATAGCATCCCGTAATGAATTCCAGGTGGGTGCAGCTGAAAATAGTGAGTTGGTATTTTCATCCTTCTACTCACAGTAGGTTTCCCACCAATCCTTGACATGGGGGGCTGCTTTGAGAAGAGAAAAAACAATCTTTTCCCTACTCGAAAATTCATGAACAGAAAAATAACCCTCAAGCAGATTTAACCATTTATCTACGGCATCTACATCTATCTGACCCTCGAATATGGGGATTTCAAAATTAACTTGTACCTTAAAGGGCGTGGCGTTTCCAGAGTAGCTACTAGAAGCTGATGCGTCGCTTTTGGGTAGCCGCTGAAGGATCTGGGCAAAGTTGTCCATCATCACGTTCCGTTATCGCTCGAGGGCTTCTTCGAGCAAGATTTTGATAGGATCTCCTACCCCCTCATCTTTCTTCTCATACACCATGGGAGGCCGTCGGGATTTGCAAGGTTGGTCTTGCAAAGGTTCGACCAGTTCAAGCCCTAACTCCTTATATCCCGACTTCGTTGGGGACATGTAAAGAAAAATAGAGAAAAATCAAACCGCTCTGATACCACTGATCCAGACTTAAATAGGAACGCAACAAAGTACAGAGATAACCATAAACACGGATATGCAGCGAAATAATACTTCATTTCATTAATGTAAAATACTGAAATATGCTTACAAACAGTAATGGAAATAAACCCGCTAGGATGATGGTAGCTTATCTCTGAGAAGAGATGTGGTGGCTACATGCCTCTGAACTGTGTTACAATGAGGCTTGAAGGCCTATTTATTGTTGAGAAACAATGGAAAATCCTTAACATTCCAAAACCTAACCCTAGAAGATGAAACGCCAAACTGTGGACCCCGTTTGGGTAAATTGGTACATCAACTTCCCAGGGTCGTAACTTTGGCATACAATGGATCATGTTGCCCCCAGATTTCCCAAAAAACATTGTTTAGGGCCTCAAAACGGCTCCAGAAGTTCAGGACCCGAAAAACTGCTAAAAATAGTAAGTTGTGCTACAATTAAGGAAATTGAAAATGATGAGAGAAACAATGGTGGGGGTCTAGGTGGACTTGGCAGGTGGCCACCAATATCCACCTGGATAATAGGAAAATAAATAAATAAATAAAATAAGAGAAAAAATAAAATCTCAGGTGAAAACCTCCTTTGAGGTGCCTGAGATTGGCTCATTGATTGAAATCCTACATGAGGCGATCAATGGGTTGGAAAAAAGAGAAAAAAAAAGATGAAAAAGAAAGAAAAGATCATAAGGGAAAACCTTCTTTGAGGCACCTAGGCAGACCTACTAGTTGAAAATCTCATTGAGGCAGCTAGTATGCCTAGAAGAAAAGAAAAAAGGGAAACTAAAAAAACTTTGCTCCATGTATCTCTCTAATGAATGTAGATGCTCTCTAACATCTGCAAGCAACAAAAACAAGTTGGCACAAAAAAACGAAAAAAAATTGGTCAAAATTCTAGTAAAAGGAAATCAAACTTCGACTTTCTCCTCCTTTTCTAAGATGCTCCAAAAGGACCAATCCCATGCCAATCCATCACCCTTATCTATTTCCACCATCCACCCATCATTCCCAACCTTTTCCCATTCATTTTCCTTATTATCCTAAAATACTATAGTAAGGCTCTGTTTTACTACAGGAAACATAAATACATAAAACATAAAACTATTTTTGTCATATCTTGAAAACCATGCATCCATTTTCCAATTTGTTAAAGTGGGAGATGCATATGGATGATAGTAACTTTCCCAAGCAATTTCAACAAATTCCAGTGCCAAGTTTTCAAGAAATCGACCTCCATAACCTACAACCATTTTTGAATTTTCCCAATATTTGTGCATCCATTTTTGAAGTTGTTTCATGAGGAGATGCATATATATGATGGTAACATTCCCATGCAATTTCAGCAAATTCTAGTGCATGGTTTCGAAGAAATCAACCTCCATCAACTTCAGCCATTTTTTATTTTTCTCGAGATTCCTGCATCCATTAGCCAATTTGTTTTTATGGGGAGGTGCATAAGGATGATGGCAACATGCTCAGAAAATTTTAGGTCAGTTTAGTATACCATTTCGGTGATATGAGTTTAAACAAGTTGTTACAGGATTTCTTGTAGTACTACAAGATGTCCTAGTTCTTATCTAAAGCCATTTTGAAGGTTTCAGAGATGTCCAAATGGTGGAAAAAGGTAGCAGAAGGTTGGAAAAGGAATTGGAAGACATTGTCAAACTAAAAAATATTCAAGAACCCATCTCGAATAAGGGGAAGAAGGCAGGCTAATAGTCTCAAGAAACACTGTGATTCTTTCTATGCACAAACAGTTTTGGAAAAATGAGTAAAATGGAATGAAGGTTGCAAGGGAGAAGATATGAATGAAATGGATCTACAAGCCAACAAAATTCACTTTCAGAGAGGAAAGTTATGTTTTTTTTCTTGAAATTTAAACAATCATGAAAAGAAAAATTATTTTTGTGCTTGTCCTTGCAGAACTTATAGCCAAGATTCTTAAGAGAAAGGATTGAGGAATTCACAAGAGAGAGGCCACCAGGGCCATGAGTGAGGCACAATGAGGTCACTAAGTTGCTCAGAGGATGAGCAACACTTTCAGTAGGAGGGTACGATGGGCCTCTAAATTGGACATTAATTAAGGTTCATGCCTTTAAATTAGACATAGATTAAGGCCCATCTGACCATCCTTCAGCACATTAAGTTTTCTTAGTCTTCTTGTGGAGAGAACTCGTATTTTTGCAGCTCCATTGTCATTTCTTGTAGGGATGTAATTATATTGATGGGAATAATGAAGATTAGTTCCATGTTCAAGTTCTAAATCTTGGTCTCCTTCACAAGACTTTGATTTTCCTTGGGCTTGGGCATCCCAAGAGCCTCAAAGCCCTTTTGTATCATTTACTTTCCTTTCCCTTCTTATTCACATGCATCCTTTGTTCCTTTTTTTTTTCTAGTTTTGCATGTAGTATTAATGATTTCTTCTTGTAGGATTGGGTTAGATTGTTGAAGTAAGTTATTTTTTAGGATCAAATGCATCATTTCATCATTGGAATAACTTTGGAAGGTCATAGTAGTCATTGAGCTACTTGGATGATCTTGCTTATTCTCAAATCTAGATTTCTGGAAGTCCCTTGTGACAAATAACAATAAATTTCTGCTATTTTTTAGAGCATGCCAATGAGCTTCAATCAAGTTGATTCCACTTGAATTAGATAAAAAAAAAATCTAGTTAATAACAAAAATAACCCCATTAAATTTGCACTTGATTAGGTTAGGCATTTGATAGATTTATTAGCTCACTAGTTCTCGAATTTCTAGATTTTAGACGAGTAATTTCTGCTAATTTTTAGCATGGGTTAACAAAGGTATTTTTGATTTATTCCACTTTTAATGGAGACCTAATACATCCTAGACAATAACAAAATTTGTTCCATCCAATTTGGATTTGATTTACTTGGTAATTTGGTGAATTATAGTTTCTTCTAGTAAATTTATTATTTCCTGTAGTACTCTTCCAGCGTGTATATACTTTCCCAGATTTGCTCAAAAATATTGGTTTTGGTCCCTTAGGATTGAATCATGACCCCTAGATTTTAAATCAATGGTTGAGGAAGAATAAACACCAATTATTACATGCCTTTGTGCAATGTAGATTAGGCCTATTTATTTGAATTCATGCTCTTAGGATTCCAATTACAATTTGTTATTCTTGCTTAGGATTAATTTCTTTTCCAAAGTAAAATTTATATTTATGAAATTATTTTAGGATTTGATTTCCTGACATTCACTCCAATACATCATGAAATCAAAGGAATGACACATTGTATTTTGCACATATAGTGTTGATACCTCTTAAGTTTGTACGAAGCACAAGTTGAAAAATAAATTTGGTAGCCTTGGAAGTTGCAACATTCTTATTGCAATACTGAGGCTCATAACATATGTTGAATACTACTAATATTAATTGATATGTGGATGAAAACTAATTATCTCCTCAGGCCAACAAGCCAGCACCATCCCAACAAAACAATGCCATGCATCTATGCCAACAACATATGCTTCCTTCTTCTACTAAACTAAACGTGCTCCCATTGAACATGTAATGGGGTGATAAACATATCTCCATGTTAATGTAGAAACACTTTTGTTGTACTGCAATAAGCCTCCTTTCGACTTTCAAGATACAACTCCTCATGGAGCAATATTTCAACCCATACATAAACAAATGATATACGTTGAAAGTACAAGGCTTCATACATGGCTACTAGAATGATAAATCATGATTGTAAAATTCCATCAACAAGCCCATATATGAATGAAACATGACTCCACACGACCTTCTCTCCATTGATTCTTAACTCTAGGACCACTCCACCATGAGCCAAATGATGAAAACAACATTTTGTAGGGTTCATATTGAGATTACATGGATGGAAATGATGATATAAAAAGTAAAATATATGGCAGTTATCTCATGCTCATGAAAATGCTTTCATGGCCAAAATAATGTCTCCTCCTAATGCATGCCAACATTAAATGCTACTAAAAAAATACACCAAATAAAACACATGTACATGGGCTATTTCAACCATAATATCAAGAGAGCTTGTATAAACGAATCATTGAAAGTATCACCTTCCTCTACACATGGCTACATCGAATATATTCCTCTATGCATGGATGGTACATATGCCTTTCAACCAACTTATCAAAGTAAATGAATATGTATGGTTGAAAACATACCCTTTCATTCATGAAAACATATGTAAAGATGCTACAAATAAATGAGTGAAATCAATGAAGAAAATGACAACTAATCCATGTAACCCTCATACTATGCATAGCTCCCCCTGAGCTCATTATACATCCAATAGGCATGCTAAACATATAGACCTGAATGTGCATGAGGCTCATAAACATATCATGATGTTGTTGTTGTAGATCTTCATCAACTCATCAAGTTGCCATATGCACCCCTTGAGGCTATGCATGCCTCTCAAATGCCTTTTTCAATCTCTTTCCAAATATGCATAATGTACCAAAGATTGGAGAGAGACTAGCTCCACTCCTTGGAGAAAAAAGAGGAATATTATGTTCTTTATTTATTTCTTCTTCTCACTATCCCCTTCAACACATACACATTTTTAAGTGTCCTAATTCCTTTGGAAATCGTTGCCTTGGAATTCTCCTTCCTAATGCAGAAAACTTTGTAGTTGAAGTTCACTTCCTCTCCTCCATCTACCATTTGACTCAAAAGTTAGAATATTGTGCTTCAACCCCTTAGTTAGTGGCACATCATATGCATTTAACTCTACATCATGAAGACTAGCCTTTCCTTTTCCAAACACCTTAGAAGGTACATTGTGTCCAAGAATTACATGGAAATTTTTGGTAGTTATAAAAGAGAAAAATTCACTCGTGTCCCCTAACAGATGATGGGAATGTCCAATATCTATATACCATCAATCATCATGATGAAATTAGATATAACAATCCCACACTTTAGTTTTTACTACTGATTCTTCACATCGTAGTAGGGTGCTTCTTTGCATGGACACTCTCCTCAGTCTTTCCTCCAATTGTATTCTAGATATATTGCTCATTTTGGTTGGATGGATTGAAGAATCTAGATAGCTTACAATATTTGGGCATGTGCCCAAGATTTTGGCACACATAACACCTCACATGACCAAGATATGAGCCCAAGGGATCCAATTTTTTGTTGCTCATTTTGTTATCAGCTTATTTTTCTCCCTAGGGTTAGTCCCCTTGAGACACTACGTTGTTGACCTTTTCCCAAGTCGTGAATTCCCTTTTCTCTAGATTTTCTCCCCAATTGCACATATTCCAACTTGTGAGTGTGGTTGGAAGCTTCCAACTGCACAGAGGACACTTATTCTGTGTGGTTATGATCGAAATTGCATAGTTTTGTCCATGTGGTTGGGGGACTTGTTCTAGAGACTTACAGTTCTGAGGAAATTAGTTCGACACATAATTTTATCTCATCTATTCAAGCTAGCTAGGACACAATATTGAGAAGCTTCTCTAACTTCTCTTAGTCCTAGGAATCTACATTCATCCTCTTGGGAGTCCTCTTCTTCATATTTATACTCGGCTATCCTAGAGGGTTAGGCTAGCTAGAATTTTGGAGTTAGAATCTATGTGAGAGAGCATGAGCTAAAGAGTTATATTCTGCTATTGTGATTTAGTTTTGAGAGTTTCATGATACTTTGAGTCCTTAGTCATTATAGTGGGGAGACTCTACCGTAGTTGGGAGAGGAACACCAAAGCTAAAGGTATTATTGTATTCTTGATTATATGGTTAATGAATATCCATATTCCCTTCCATTATATCAGTGTTTGCAGTGATTTATATTCATACATTTCTTGATGTTTTGAGCTAACGGTATTCAGTGGAATAATACTTGTCATCTTTGCCTATTTTTGTTTGTGTGTAGTCTTGGGATCCATAGCGGAAGGAAGAGTTCTCCATATTGGAGAAAGGAAATTTTGCATCATGCTCAAAACCCTTCACCAACCTACGAGGAGGAAAGGCACTCACTTAAACCTTATAGCATTAGGAACTGCAAAAGAGATTGCTTGCATGATCATTTGACTCGGGATGGTTTTTTTTATCTTGGGTTAGCCATATATTTTTGTTGTCTAGTGATCCTATTAGGGCAAAGGATTACAGAGAAATGGCTCCTTGTATGTAGAATTTACTGTAACACATTCCATATCTCCATCTTGGATTACTTTTGCCTCTACTCCATGTACTAGACCTGTAATCAATTTCCCTATGGCCAAACATGTTGCATGAGTAACAATAACAATTAAAAGCACAAGTATACCTAATGGTTGTTCCTCTTCTTGGTTGTCCCAACTCTTGTACATTTTTTCAGTAAGATGTGAACTTTATGCTTTTGTAGATGGTCATCTCATGTCCAACATATGCATAGAAATTAATGGCATAGCTAATGTGTTTATATATACTTATGCATGAGAAAATTACGTGGTAGAATGCATTTAGTAATGCATACCACATGTACAAGAAATGAAACAAAAATAAAATTCATAGTGATTCGGATTATAGGGATAACAAGTGGAGTAAAACACCTAGTTGTTGGTAATGGGGTGTTGTAAGCATGGTGATAAATGTTCTACAAAACCTCATTTCAATTTCTCCTTTATATTATTTTATTTCAATATGTTTTTTTTTTTTTTGTAAGCTAAGGCAGTGCCTTTCTTCTTCTATTCAGATAAATCCATGTTAAGCCATATACATCATTTTGGTGGTCTCAACCCGCCCAAATGGGAAACCGAGTCTGTTGGCCACCTCAAATTAAAATATGCCATCCAGTAACAAAAATGAGTAAGTCTATCAATCCATGCTAAATAAACTTCACAACAGAAAAAACTAAACATATATCCAGTAGTCATGAGGACAAGCAAAAAGGATGAAATATTATCCTCAAAAATCTAGCCTTGGAAACAATAGCTCGTCTTAAATGTCATTCTTCCCCTCCCTCGGGTGGTACCACCTCTACTCATTGTGCTAGAATGAGTTGCTTTAGCTATTGCTGGATTTCATCCAGCTTACTATCCTGCATGATCATGGTAATTTGAAGGTTCTTCATTTATTTTTTCATGTTAGGCATGCCTTGGGCCAGTTCCGCCATTTATCCTGCAACTTGCTCCAGCGCCTTTGCAAGTTGGCGTTTCAACACCTAGTAAACATGCAAGGCCTGTTTATATAAGGTCATGTGTCCCCTAGTGTTAGCCGGGTTTGGGATGAGGTCCCCCCACTCTTCCATTTTTGGCTCTAAGTCCTCTTCCATTACATTTTCTTCCAAATCCTTAATAAGTCTGCGTATGTCCTCATCTGTGCCTTCTCGATACGCCCTTTCTGCCTCCTAGAAGGTTTTCCTCATTGTTCTCTAGCTATGTCTTTGTGCGGCCATCATTGAGGTTGCATTGTTGTTGTGGCTAGGTTGGTTAGACCGACCTCTTCCACCATGCCCCCTTCCCCATCCCGTCCGCACCATTTTTCCCCTTACAGCCGCCTTTGTATCATGTCCAATAGCAAAGGTTAGATTCTCTGCCATTGCCTTTGTTCTCCTTTCCTGAGTACCCACTCCCTTGAATTGGCCTTCCCCGCTCTAATTTCTCCATATGGTCGAGTTGCTCTCAATCTTTCCTCCCCTTATCCTAGATAGTTGGGTAACCTTTATAGTCTTCCCCATTTCCCAGATTGTTTCTTTGTCCTCGTCAAGTTGTTCCTGATCATCTCTCTTGCAAAAACCTAGTGGGGCTTTGCCCTGGTTGCCTTGGTTTCCTCCCATTTTGTGCCTTTCCCCTAAATTTTCCTCCGACCCTCCTTCCTCCTCCTTACTGCCATATTTAAAGGATTTTACCCCCTCTGATATACTTCTCCCCCTCTCTACTACTCCTAGCTCTCCCCCTTCTTCCATCAGACTATATACAATTAAGAGAATTACAAGATTCGACTTTATGAAAGCATACCTGGACCTGTGTGTTGCCTCAGGTGAAACCATCTTGTCCTTTTCTCCTCTTGTCTTCCTCCTTCGCTTCTTAATGACCACCCTCATTACCCTCTCCTCTCTTATTTGCCTTCTATCATCTGTCCCACGTCTCATCATTCCGTCGCTGCTGATTTCTATTGTTTCTTCACCCACTCCCCTGTCAACTCTATTCCTCGAAGCGCTATCCCATCTACATGCCATCCCCGCATCCTATTTTATTACGGGAATGTTTGGAGGCCGGCAATGCCATCCATTCCCCTCCACAATCCGTTCTCACATCATCTTCCCATCTCTCATCCCGATTGGGGGCCACTTGTGACTATTACCTTGAGATCGTGTTCGTATTATTGTCAGGGTTCATAATTGCTTTGAGGGACTCCCACCTTTGATCTTCCGTATGCATTAGCCATATAATATCCACTTTCCCCCTTTGTTGATTACATCCCAGTTAGCAAGGAAGTTTGCTGCCTTATTGCCATCTCTTTTGGTATGGTTGATAATCTTGTAGTTTATTCTACTCATGAGCATTTCCATGTCTTGAATCAGGCCTGCCATCCTCCAGCTCTGCGTGACTTTTTCCCAGTCCTTTCCATTATTCAACTTTCTAAGCATCTCTATCACTATCTTTGAGTCCCCCTCTATTTCCACATTATTGTATCCATTTTATTTCAATATGTTTGATGTGACCATAACATATTGGATTTTTACTTACATAATTTTGGACATGTTGTAATAATAAATAATTGTCAAATCTTATTTTTCTTGTCTCATATTTGTTGAGATTTTCTTCAGCCAAATTACTTCGCATGTTGTTGACATTATAGCTTAAGTATGTCTACCAATCATATTATATTGTTTAAGACCTCAAATTATTTCATGTATTTATGAGGTCTCATGAGTATATATTTGTCTCTTTTTCCTTTTCTTCCTTTGTGAACAATTTATTAACTGATTTTTTTAATCTAATTATTATACTTAGAATAATATTTATTCTAGATTAACTAGAGGACCAAATTTCTGAAGTGTAAATCTTTTTAAAGTTAAAAGAAGATTTTGATCTCTCAAGGAGTTGGTTTTAAGAAATAATTCTTCAATATAAAACATAAATTAATAAATACTAAACTTCAATCTCATAAATTATAAAAAAAAGCTAAAACTATCAAGAAAAAACATAAATTAATTTTAAAAACATAAATTAAAATACTAAAGAGAAAAATATAAATTTTAAAATACAAAACTTTATCTTATAACCCTATCATTAAAATTTGAAAAATAATTAAATTTGAATGCGTACCTCTCTTAACTTGTTCCTTCCCATCACACTAATAAAATCCATTATATAGTTTATATTAAATCAAGTTATATTACCCAATAAAATCTAACATTATTTAGTTTATGTTGACACCTAATCAGAAGGATTGGGTGAATAGTTGTAATTAATGTAAATAAATAATAGAGAAGATAGAGATTCGGGAGATGAACCGAACAATCACTCCCTCTTTTATATAATATTGTTTAGCCTTAATGAATAAAACAGAGTTTTGTTTTAGGGAGTTATATCCTGGCATGACATGGTACCAGAGTAGGCGCCATTTTTGGCCTTCCTCTTAAATTTTTAACTCCTTCACTCTCTATTTTGCATCTCTTGTAGGCTGACATCTTTGTCAGATCTCTGCGAATGCTCATCATTTGAATTCTAATACATTGTTGCTGTGTTGAATAGTGTTGTAATAGCTTAATTTTTTTCTCTGTTGTTGCCCTTTCATTTGAAGAACAAAATGTAATTGTTTATATATATTTACCATATTCACCATATTTCACCATCGTTCGATATATTCACCTATTCATCGTTTTTCCTATCGCTTGACGCACTTATGAGACACCACTAGGACACAGTTCTCGAGGTTTTACAGGCTCATTCTCGACTGTTGATCTCCACCCTCGATCCACTAGTTGACAATGATATTAGGCCCATAAGTTGCACGACAGTTACCCACCTGATATGCGCAACTTTTTCTCTCTCCTCCTGATCAACCTTGACCATATATCTCTTAACCTCAAATCTAATGGCCCACATCAATATCGTGCGGCCAACATGTTTGACCTTTTCCCATCTGATAAAAGTGGTTTCTTCTCTCTCCTCAAAGCCATGTGTTCGTCACTCTATGGAATCGAGCACTCCCTTCTCTAAACCACTTACTGTCTTGCGTCCATCTGATATTCCGCTCATTTCCTTAAAATCATCCTCTAATAACCGTTAACGTTTGAACTTCTTCGCCTCTGATAACCGTTGATCTTCTACCATCAACGATCCTCATCCACATTATTTCTCTGCTCATCCACTACTCATCCACCTCTCATCATCCACTATTCATTTATGCCATAGACAGTTACAGTCAGACTCTGACTCCGGTATTCAGTGAATGTTGAACATTGAAAGTATTACATTGTTTGATATGCATTCAATTATATTTGTTGTGGGAATAACTCTCACTGAAAAAGAGAATTATCCTGAATGGTTGAGGAAACTCCAACACACTCTTATTTTTAATGAGGTGTGGAAAGGAGTGTGCATTGGAGAAGGAGACAAAGACCCAGTTTAGCCTACCTCTAATGAAGAGCTCGCCATTTGGGAGAATAAAAGCAGCAAAGCATATGCATTGATTGTTGCATCTGTAAGTGAAGAAGTGAGCTAACACATCAAACCATTTTCAACTACATTTGAAGCATTATAAAAGCTGAAGGAACTCTATGACTCACACTCAACACTTGAAATTGTTCAACTCATGATTAAACTCTTCACCCTTGAATTACAAAATAATGATCCTCTTGCTCTGGCATCCGAAGTAAAATCAATAATGCATAATATCAAAGTCATTAATGTTGAAATGGATATCCCTGTTGGCCCTCAGTTTTGGTCTATTTTTGCTTAGGGAAACCTACTTAATCCTTATATTTTCCATCCATTTTCCATCACACCCATCTCATTTTGATGTATTTTATGCATATTCAGGTGTTTAATTTTAATTTTGCAATTTTTAGAAGCTTTTATGAAAATTGAGTTTCAAGTGCAATTTTGGACTGAATCAGAAACTCCCGTAATAGCTATGTGGATGACATGTTTGCAGGACACTTGGGCTCGATTTTGATGCATGTATGGAAAACTTGGGAACTAGGACTAAGCTAACTCCACTTGGTTCGGCCAGAACAAGCTTTATTAGGCCCAGTCAAAGCTGGTCAAACATGACTAGTCACCGGAAAATCCCTAGGAAATAGGGTAGTTTTGAGATTTTATGGGATTGACCATATTTTTTGGAATGAATTGGATGAGTTCGACTTCGATAGGTGGATATGAGTAGATATGAGTGTTAGAGATAATATAGATCAGTTTGTTTCATTAAACCTCTATTTAAAGCCAAGACTTTGATGGCTTTTGAATGGAATTGGTATGTAACTTTTGTATAATTTGAGTTGGGAGCTAATTTCAAGATCTTGTTTCATTCCAATTTTTTGTTCATGCTTGGTTGGTTTACTAAAGTTTCTGTAGCTGAGATTTCTTCAAGTGTGCAAGGCAAGGGTGGAGGGCCCCCACTCCAAGCTAAGTACACTTCTTTGTTAGACTAGTTTAATTTTCCATAATTTGGTTATTTTAGAAATTGTTTATGTGCTTTGATTCAGATTGGTTTATGGTTGATGTGTGATGATTTATTTTATTGAATCTTATTTTGTTCATCACTTTAGTAAGATGGAATAAGAAGGTGTTCAAGTTGAACACTCCTTCTGTTAATTTGGTGGATTGAAACTAGGTTTTTCCTTGATTACATGCAAGTAGTTTCTCTTATGAATTTTCAATCTTCAATTGATAGCATTATGATGAATGAATTATGATGGGAAATACCAAAGGTCTCTTAAGTTAAGAGCCTCCCTTCATTGATGATTTGTCCATCTTAAGCTATTGAGGGCTCATGGTTTCTAATTTCTATTCATCAAGTAATAATTGAGGAAGAATTGGACCTCTTAAGTTAAGAGCCATTTCAACTTTCCTTCATTGCAAGGTGAATTGAAATTATTAGTGTAGGCTATATTTGTAATATGCACTTCCTTAGTTTTCAAATTTTATCTTCTAAACTTGATTATACCTGATGTCCATATACAGTGGATTTGCCTCCAAGTCTTACAAACCTGGATTGATAGTTAAATACTTGTGTTAATTTAGTCCATAAATTAGCTCAACAATCCCTTTGATTTCTTTTCTCAAGGCACTTTATCCTACTTACTCTAATTATCTTGAGTCATTGCAAGCAAATGCAAATCTCAAAGATATCACCTTTGACTCTCTTATAAAGAAATTTGTTGAAAGAGAGAAGGCTTTTGGAAAGAAAACAACACCTGAATCTTCTGAAGAGGCTGTGTGCCTTGCTCATAAAGAAAAGAGTCTTACCCAAGACTCTTCTAGAGGAAGAGGTGGTCGAAGAGGCAGAGGAAGATATTTTAGAGGCAGGGGGGCAGACACTCTCAAGGAGAAAAGTTATATTTGCACTGCATACGCTATAAAAGAAATGGATCACATGATGCCTCCACATGCAAGATACCTTGGGATAAAATTGAGTAGCAAAGAAACCAACCCAAAGCTAAAACTAATGACACAGATAAAGGTAAAGCACCTAAATTAGCTCATTATGTTGTGGCACAAAGTAATATTAGAGTAAATGAAGACTTATTTAATGCTTCATTTGCTTATTGGGAATATGATTGGTTGCTTAACTCAGGAGCAACTTGCCACATGACTCATAGAAAAGATTTTTTTTGAAGAATTCATTGACAATGTTGATGGAGCAGTTTACTTTCCAGAACAATTAAAACTCAAGCCATCAGGCCTTGGCACAATCAGGCTTAAATTGCTTGGTCTTCCAGACTTTCTTTTGCATCATGTTCTATATCTCCCTCAGTTGAGGAGAAACTTGTTGTCCTTGGTCCATATCAGACAGCAAGGCCACTCCATTCATATGTTTGATGGGTCTTTGGTTCCACCTGTTATGCTTTAATACCAAAAGTGCATAGAAACAAACTTGGAGCAAGAAGTCGTAAGTGTATCTTCCTAGGCTATTCAAACACCTCCAAAGCATACCATCTCTATGATGAACTCAACAAAAAGTTTGTTGTCTCAAGAGATGTAATCTTTCTTGAATCATCCAAAACTGACAATGTTATTGAAAGGAAACTTGATCGCTTGGATAGATTCACAACTGCAAAATCATTTCAAGAATTTAATAATCAGATTCCACATCTTGAAGGGGGGATTCCTATACTAGATCAACCTATGGAATCTTCTTCAGAAGCACTCTCTCCCCTACATGAATCTCCAACAACATATGATACCTTGAGTGATGTGATTGACAAAATTGGGAGCCTCAATCTTGATTCAGCCCCAACTCAGTCAACAGAGCAGCCTGGACCATCTGAGAAAGGTCCCCCAAAGTGGTTGACAAAGACACTTGAAAGTGTTCATCCTGGTGAGGTTGGAAAAATAGGGACTAGAAATTCAAATCTGAAAAATGGAGGTAATGTAGATGACTCTGATTCACCTGTTGATATGGATGTTTCTTATGATTGTGAATATGTCTACATATTTTGAACCAATTTCCTATGGAAAGAAGCAATGAAAAAGGAGTATGATGCTCTGATAAAGAATGGCACTTGGAAGCTGGTTGATCCTCCATTGGGAACCAAACCAGTTGGCTGCAAGTGGGTCTACAAGAACAAGTATAAAGCTGATGGCTCACTTGACAAGCACAAAGCCAAAATTGTGGCAAAAGGTTATGCACAGAAGGAAAGGGTCAATTATGAGAAGACTTTTTCCCCCATAGCAAAATGGGCTACCATCCAAACACTCTTTGCCCTAGTAGCTCAGAATGGTTGGAAAGTCCATCAAATGGATGTAAAAACTGCTTTCTTGAATGGAGATCTAAAAGAAAATGTTTTTATGTCCCAGCCTGAAGGTTTTGTTGTGAAAGGACATGAAGATAAAGTATGCAAACTTGTGAAATACTTGTATGGCCTCAAACAAGCACCACGAGCCTAGTATGAAAAATTGATGGAGCATCTTCTGAAGCTCAATTTCAAACATTATGATCTTGATGATGAAATTCTATTTGTCAAGAAAGTTGGTAAAATAGTTGTATATCTTGTAGTATATGTAGATGATATTTTGATAATATGGAACAATGAAAGCTAAATTGCATACATAAAGAAGGAATTGAAGAAAGGTTTTGAAATGATTGGTTTGGGCTATGTTCATTACTATCTTGGTATTGAAGTAGCTCAACATCCAAAGTCCATATTCCTTTCTCAAAATAAATACAATGGAGATCTGTTGAACAGATTTAGTATGACTGAATGCAATCCTTTGACTACTCCAATGGAACAAAACTTAAAGCTCACATCAAATGAAGGAAAAGAATTTGAGGATGCAACAAAGTATAGGCAGCTTGTAGGAAGTCTCAACTACCTGACAACTACCAAACTAGACATTTCTTTTGCTGTACACTGGTCTGCTGCAAAAAGAGTTCTAAAATACTTGAAGGGAACTAAAGACTTTGAAATCAAGTATACACAGGTGGACAAATTCAACTTAATTGGATACTCTGATTCAGACTTCGATGGAGATAAAGAAATAGGGGTATCTACTTCAAGTTATGCTATGAGTCTTGGATCAGGAGTTGTCTCCTAGAGATCACGCAAACAATCAGTTCCTGTAGATTCTACAACAGAGGCAGAATATGTGGCAGCAGCTGAGGCAACAAAAAAAATTGTGTGGCTCAAGAAAATTCTAGAAGATTTGCAAGTAAAACAAGGGCAATCAACTCCACTCATGATTGACAATACATCTGTAATAAAGTTGGCCAAGAACCCAAAATTCCGTGATCGAACAAAGCATATCAATACTAAATATCATCTGATTTGACATCATGTTGAGGCCAAAACAATCCATCTCTGCCATTGTTCCACTAATGAGCAAATTGCAGACATCTTCACCAAAGCACTTGGAAGAGAAAATCTTGAAAGATTTAGAATGATGCTTGAACTCATCAACAACCCTTCAGATTAAGGGGGAGAATGTTGACACCTAATCAGAAGGATTGGGTGAAGAGTTGTAATTAATGTAAATAAATAATAGAGAAGATAAAGAGTCGAGAGATGAACTGAACAGTCACTCCCTCTTGTATATAATAATGTTTAGCCTTGATGAATAGAAAACAGTTCTGTTTCAAGGAGTTATATCCTGGCCTAACAATTTATATTAAATCAATTTATATTAGCTAGTGATATATAACACTTAAAATGGAAAAGTAAAGAGCTTAATAGAAATAATTTTATTATTGTAATTTAAATTGCTTACAAGTGGCTAAAAACTATTAATGGAAGCAATAACTGATATGTGGACAGGAAGACATAAAGTAAGAAAGTGACTAGAGATAAAGTAAGAAAGTGATAGAGTCACCAAGTTGTGTTTCTATAGCAAGGGCAAATAAGATTGCATATCATATTGTGCTTTTTCGAACCATATATCATTCCCATGACAATTATTAGTTAAATTATGGTAACTCATGAAGCATAGAGGCTTATGCTACAACTAAGTATGAGGGGATTTGTAAGTTTGTCTATCCATCCGTTCCCTTTGAAATAAAAATTATGTTCTAAATAGAAAAATAATGTGGACTACAATTAAAAAATAAATAAA
>APFE031187064.1:283221-297718 GCA_000404065.3 Pinus taeda
AGAAATTTGATCTCTCTAGACTTAAATTCGATCCATGATTAAGATAAATCTATATTTCTATAAAAAAAGAAAATTATTTTCATCTTATTACAATTAAGCCAAAAATATTTTTATTTATGATTAATATTTTCTTTAGTAATGAATTCAAAAATTAATATATCACAAATTAAAAAAATTAATATTCCTTTACTGCTTTCAAAATCTAAACCGTAAATATCAAATACTATACCACCCTGCTTTAAAAATAATCATTGCAGACTAAATAAAATGATTACAGCGGTAAAAAGCTGACCAGCATGCACAATCATATTGAGGAGGTTATAGTGGAAAACAATCCAAAACCCAATCCAATTTCGATTCTCAAATTTCCATCGTATTTTGACATGCCTTCCTATGCGAACATGCCTTCATATGCCAACACAAACGTGTAGTGTAAGTTTTCATACATGTCAATTACTATGGGAAATATGGTTTTATTATACTATTAGATATTTTTTTATTAATTAGTTTGAGCTTTTTGTTTAATTAATTAGATTTTAGTGGGGTTATTTTAAACCATAAAAGTTAATTTTAATTTTGAATTCATTAAATATTGAGATAGACTAAAAAGTAAAAATAAAGTAAGAAGTAGATTAATTATTTTTTAAAAGATAGAAGTTAAAATGGATTTATATTCTCTAATTTAATTATTTTTATGGTCAGTTTCTTTTTATTATTATTTCTGAAGTAAGAAAATGCATTATTAGCATTAAAATTTAGATGTAGATTGATACAAAAATATATTTTAATATGAATAAAGATTTGTTTTATTAATGCTGTTCTATAGATTTTCAAAAATTTAAAACATTTTTTAATAATTAATGATTATGAACTCTAATTATAAATTTCCTTGTGAATTGATTTAATAGAAAATTTGATTTATGAGATATTAAATATCAAATATTATCTTAATTCGATTCCAATTAGGGAATCTAGTTTAATATCAATTTAAGAGTTTGGGTCGGTTATCTCTTCGGCTAGTCTTATGTCTACATAGCCATTCAAGTCTTTCCCCCATTCCACAATTTACACTTCTTTCACTCTATTAGCTTCTTATTGGAAAAGGACTGTGGATCTATTTTGTTGGGTGGGGTGCTTTATGACAAAAAAAACTACCATGTACCTATATGAAATCACATCTTAGTTACAAATTTAGAAACATTTTTCAATAGATAATCAAATTTGGATCTCAATAGTACATACATATTATTATGGTTGTTGGTAAAAGTTATGAAATATTTTATCCTCTAGACTGCAAACTTCTAGTTTCTATTGATAACGTGCATGTTGACTTTGTGATTTCCATGATAACTCTACATTCTCAATATTATTTGCAACTCTCTCACATCCTAGAAAACAAAGATAATTTCACCAAAGTCTTAGATGATGGGTGCTTGCATCACCTAGAAACCCTCCTCAAATCCTTTTCCTTGTAGAGAGAAGATTGGCTATATTTATAATGAGAATTAGCCATGACATTGGAAAAGATGATCCAGGATATTATTAGTTCCTTCCTAAATCCGATCTTAACCCATTCCCAATTAAAATTGCCCCATACTTCATTTCTAAATCATTTCTAGATTAGAGAATTAAATACCTCTCCACCACATTTGTTTAGCTTCCCCAAACATTTTCCTACCTAGAAATAAAAAAGTCATCACATAGTGGAACAAGAAGGGAGGAGTTGGCACTATAACATTTAAGGATCTTCCAAGCATAGGAATTTGTAGCCCTCAGTTCCCGATGAATAACTACAATAAAGAATACCGGATGAGAAATAGGAACTCACTCCTTATACCCCTAAGCTCACATTTACTCCACTATCTCGTCCACAATATTTTGTTCTCTCATAATTGTTATTCTTGTCATTGCTACTTAACAATATACATTAACTATTTGTAATTATCATGATCTCACAACTCTTTTATTTCCCTACCGGTATCTAGGATAACATTGCTAAATATTCTTATGTAGAATAGAATATTCAAACTCAATAGCTAGGATCTCTTGTCATTCCTTATACCTATCATCATTTTTTTGTTTCATATAAACTTTAGCTATAGTGAATAAGTGTTTAGTACCACTAGTGTTATATAAATAATTATTTTATATTTACTTATAAATACTATTTGGACATGTTGGTTGTGGGGCCACAAATTAAGTTGGTTTATATAGGTAAATAAATTTGGTTTATGTAGGTAAATAAATTTTGTAACGAATGATTTTTTTTTTAGAAATCATATGAGAAATAGCACATGAGTAATTTGGTCTTCTTACCATCCAAGAAATTATTAAGCGATTAAGTCCAAATGGTGTACCTTCCCAAATTGTCCTAGAATTCCGAGGAGAAATATTGCCACTGGGAAACAACATAATTTGAGAGAGATGTTATGTTGAATGGAAATATGAGCTTAACTGTAGAGAAATGATAATTAAGGTAAAGAGATAAGAATAAACATAGTTGGAGAGAAAGGCATGGTTATAAAGGAAAAAAATTGTTGAAAAAATGTGTAACTAGGTTAGGTCTTCATAAGTATGAAATGTATTCTTGTAAATTACAAAATGAAAAGAAATTATTATTATTGGAGTATGGGTTTCATGCTCAAGTTCTTTTATTTTATAGGTCAAGCATCCATTGAGTGCTTCTATAGTTTGTCCTCAGTCTAAGAGTCATTGTCATATATTGAAGACCCCAATGGGCACATTGTATCTTGTAAAGAAAATTTATTTTTGTCTTTAAAGTTTCGAAATGCCCTCCAAGATCAAGTTGACCTAAGTGAAGAGCCACATCTACCCTTGAAGAGGCCTATATAAAGAGTGCAACTCGTCCTCCAAAGCATCACTCATTCATCTCTCATTCTATGTGAAGAAGGGGAAAATAAAAGGTCAAAGAAGAAGGACGAAGCAGAGGTCGAAGGAGGTCGAAGTGCTTGGGCTAGTTCTCTCTCCCACATGCAAGTCGAAGCTAGGGTTTCTGCACTAGGGTTGTCTTTGGTTCAATCTTGGAAGGAAGAGAGAAAAGAAGTCAAGCAAAGGTCACCTAGGTTGTCTCTCTAGCCCTAAGTCTCAAGGAAAGGCAAGTGAAGGGAAGAATGGGCTCTACGAAGAAGATCAAATTCTTCAAGAAGTGCAACAACATTTGCAGCAATTGTTAGGCAAACAGAATTTTGGATCTGCAGTAGGAGTCGAAGTCCTTATAGCATGAGGCTGAGTTGGTCTTGATCTTGGAGGGTATTTGTCTGAGTCACAAAGTCTTGGTATTCATCAATTGAAGGACCTATAAGAAGAGAAGAGATTTAAGGGATTTTCTCTTAAGATTAGGGGTTTTGGCCATGGCTTGCAGTCTATATATTGTGTCATTGTTCTCATTGTTTTGGTAGCTATTTGATGTATATCACATTATAATAATAAGGATCAAAACTAATAAGGTAAAAGGTAACAAAAACAGTTATAAGTTTAAAGATAATTAACACATTGATTGCCCTATTGAATTCTCAACATGGTATCAGAGCTAAGGTTGGAAAATGGCATCATGAAGATCTCCTCTACAATGAAGAAGTTCATCAAGAAGTGTTCCAAGATAGCAACCCATCTCAAGGAAGGTATCAAGAAATTATGGAGTCCCTTATTTTCTTCAAAGAAAGTATAAATGAAGGAAAAGGATGAAGGTCTCTTCTAGGCTCTCTCTGACACATTCAAAGGGAAAGACATTTGGGTAATTGATAGTGGTGCATCATGACACATAACTTGCCATTCCAAATAATTGAAGACCTTATCAAAAAGGAAAATCCACCTATTAAGTGGATCTTGGAGATAAAAAGAGCTTTATTGTAAAGGGCATTGGATTTACATCCATAAAGCTAGAGAATGGAAGCAACATCCACCTCGACAACATTATATTTTTTCTAGGTTTGTATAAGAACTTACCTTCTATTTCAAGCTTAGAAGATAAGGGTGATAGAGTAGTTTTCATTGATGGAAGAGTTTTTGTACAGAGTAAAGACTAAAGTATAGAACAAGATAAAGTCACTGGCATTTGAGAAGGAAGACTCTAGATACTAATATCTCCTATGGCCCAAGCCCTAATTGACATTGAAATTAGCCCGTGTGAACTCTGGCATAGAATATTTAGTCATCTACATTTTAAGATCCTTCCAACTATAAGCTCTATAGTAGATTGAATACCTGAACTAAAGGAAGATCATGGAGGAGTATGTAAGGGATGTGCATTGGGTAAGAACACCAAGAGACCATTTGGAAGTAGTGCTTCATAGTCAAAAGAAATCTTCGATCTCATTCACTCTGATGTATGTGGCCCAATGACTCCTAAATCTCTTGTAGGTCATCTATATTATGTCACATTTATAGATGATCATTCAAGGAAGACTTGGTTTACTTGATGAAAACCAAGGACGAAGTATTCATAAAATTTTAAGAATTCAAAGCTGAAGTGGAGAATGTTACAGAAAGAAGAATTAATATACTAAGATCTGATAATGGATGAGAATATACATCCAAAGAGTTTATAGCATTCTGTAAGGATTCTGGGATTAAGAGGGAGCTAATAGTCCCATATAATCCCGAGCAAAATGGAGTTGCAGAACAGAAGAATAGATCCATTGAAGAAAGTGTAAATGAAATGTTACATGATCAGGATCTACCTAAGTTTATGTGGGGATAAGCCATGAAGACAGTTGTTTATATTCAAAACCAAATTCACCACAGGTCCCTAAACAACAAAACTCTGGAGGAAGTGTTCATTGGAAAGAAGTCATCTCTAGATCATCTTTGGATCTTTAGGTGTCTTGTTTACATCCATATACCAAAAGACAAAAGAGAGAATTTGGATCCATCAGGCATGAAGGGAACATTTGTTGGGTATAGAAACTCATCGAAAGCCTATAGGATCTACATAGAAGAATTACATCACATAGAATTTAGTTGTGATGTCATATTTGATGAAAGCATATCATTCAAGAAATCAAAGGAACTTTCCAACGACTCTGATGATGAAGACCTTCTATTATTTGAGGAAGAAGTTGACAAGAGAGAAGAAGAATCACACCATGAAGAAGAAATTACTACTGAACATGTTCAACTTGTGGTCATCCTCGAAACAAGGAAAATACCTAATTGGTTTAAATATGCACTATTTGATGCAGAAGGTCATGGGGCAGCAAAAGGATCATTTAGAGAAAGCAAGAATCCCAATATATATTTTGGGTATACTACATACATGACAAAACTAATAGATATAGAACCATCCACCTTTGAAGAGGTTGTAAATCATCCGGAATGGAAAGATGCCATGAATGAAGAGTATCAATCTATAATGAAGAATGGAGTCTGGGAGACCATACCTAGGCCTAAAGACAAATCTGTGGTTACTTCCAAGTGGATCTACAAGATCAAATATGCGGTAGATGGAAGTATAGATAAATATAAAGCAAGATTTGTGGCTAGGGACTTCTCTCAACTAGAAGGAATCAACTAAAAGATATACAATGACTCGATCATTAGTCTCTCTAGAAGCATCAATGGGATGGAACATCCACCAAATGGATTTCAAGACTTCTTTTTTGAATGGCACAATAGATGAAGAAGTCTATATAGAGAAAACCTTTGGATTCAAAGTTAAACATAGGAAAGCATATGTTTTCATATTGAAGAAAGAATTGCATGGCCTCAAGCAAGCATTAAGGGCATGGTATGCTAGAAATAATAGGCTTCACAAAACGTTATGTTGATATGAACCTTTATATTAAGGTTGTATATGGAGAACATGTAATCATTCTTCTATATTTAGATGATCTTCTCTTGACAAGTGTAGAAAGTTGAATTGAAGAGTGTAAGAAACAACTAGCAACAAAATTTGACATGAAGGATCTTGGTGTTATGCATTTCTATTTGGGACTAGAAGTCTAGCAAGGACCTAGTGAAGTTTATTTGGGTCAAGGAAAGTACGTGATCAAGATTCTGAAGAGGTTAGACATGATGGATTGCAAAATTATGACCACTCCAATGATCACAAACTCGAAAATACGAAGTAGTTCTGAATCAAGTCTTGTCGATCCTTTCAAGTATAGGCAACCTATTGGCTCATTGATGTACTTGGTGAATACTCGACCAAACATATGCTTTGTATTAAATGTTTTCAGTCAATTCCAAGTGGAGTCGAAGCATGATCATTGGGTAGAAGAAAAACATAGTTTGAGATATCTGTAAGGAGCCATCCACTATTGTCTGAAGTATGATAGAAGGAATGATGTCCAACTAATTAGATATACAGATTCTAATTGGGGAGGCATTGAGCAAGATGAAAGGGGTACTACAAGAGGACGTTTCAGTTTTTGATCCTCCATGGTCTCATGGATGAGTAGAAAGCAAGACATGTTTTCTTTGAGTAGTGTTGAGGTCGAATATGTTGCAGCCTATGAAGTAAGCATAGAAAAAGTATGGTTGAGGAAGCTTCTATCCAACTTGTTTAAAGAACCAATGAACCCTATAGTGATACTTTGTGATAACACCAGTTTCATACATTTGTTTGAAGATCCAATGTTTCATGGAAATACAAAGCATATAAACAACAAGTATCATTATATTCGAGAGATAGTGAAGAATGGTATCACTATATTCAAAATTATACAAGTTTAGGAATCACATATAAAATCTATCAAGTACACTCCAAGGTTTTATTATGTCAATTAAGCTTATAGTGCATCTCAGGTTATTTTCATCATAAGGTTTTTCTTTCATGGATGTGATTTGTTTCGGATACAAATTATCTGTTGTCTCAAATTCAATGCTTATTCAATATGCAAAGCTTACATTGGATATAACAAGATAAAGCAGAGGCTGAAAAAAACCTAAATTTGAGTTTCTCCAGAAAATACAAGATTTATCCTGATTATGGAACTTGCCTAATTTACAATCTCCTAAAACTTTTGATATAATTATCACATGTTACTTTAGTTTCAGGTTAGCTTGTATAAAACCATGGTAATGTGATTATGGTATATTTAGATTTAAAGGTTTTGAAATGAATGTCAATATCAAATGAAATAATTTGTGCTTGCAATAAACTCTGGAATAATTGTACTCTAATAGACTAAAAATGTTTCTATTTGAATTTACAGTTTTGGTGTTTGGAATCGATTGGCAGTAGTCTCACTCATGTTCAAGTGAGCAAGCTATTCTTCACAGGAAGTCAATTTTTTTAATGCCTAGGAGAAGGGCACACACCTAGGTTACCATTTTTAGACCTGTTTTTAAGTTATTACACCAGTAATGGGGGTATTTAATTACACCAGTAATGGAGGTGTTTAACTATGCCAGCATTGAGGGTGAACTTCTTAAGAGACTTACACTCGTTTCACTCACACAAGAGGAGTGCTCACGCTCAAAGAGGTCCTTAACCTATATTTCACACTATCTTCAACGTAAACAAAGGCTATCTTGATGAGTGCTCTAATTCTATGGAGTTTAACCCTCCATGATGTCTTGTTTAATGTTTTCTTCAAGGGGCATCCTGCATAAGGGTGGTTATAACCACCATTTCCCACATGTTGCATATCTTTGAAGAAAATTGACTTTTGAAGGGATATTCTAGCACTATTCAAGGATCATCCTAGCTCTAAAATAAGTATTGTTATGGAAATATTTAGTACCATAGAGTAAAGCCTTATTGGATGACTTATATAGAGTGCAACAATGGGAGTGTTATAGCTATTCTCTGAGCAACAAATCCACTTATTTTAGTGATGGACTCAATCCAACACAAGAGATTATTCCCTAGTAGAGATTAGGAATGAAATAACTCAATTACCTTAAGCTAAGTTCCCCTTAAGGGTTCTACAATGATTTCCACCTAAGGATAAGAATAGGAGATTAGGGGTTTAGGGTGAATATGAAAGTAACTCCCAGATTTGGGTTCAAAGGTTACTATGGCCCAATCTAGAGACTTATATTAACCAGCAGATGCTCAAATATGTTTCTTGAACACACCAAACAAGAAATTACACCAAGCTTGCATAAACTAGCTAAACAATCAGCAAATTGCCACAATATAACAATTTATGACAACAACAAATTTAGACCTGAAAACTATGATAATAAGTGTATAATGAAGGCTAAATTTATGATAAACAAGAGAATATATTACAAAAAATTTCAACAGATAAAAGGGTGTATAATAGTAATTAAACCTTAGACATCAATCCTAATTAATGGCTATAAATTTCTTATGAAATTTAAATTTTACTTATCCAATCCTTTCAAAACAATTCATATCCCCGAGCCACTCACATTTAGGTCAATCTGTAAATATAAAGTGTTTTATATAATAAACCCTAATTTACCTTAGAAAAAATAAAAGAAATGATTTTATGATAAAATATGACTGCCACAAGGGACGAAAATGTCGGAGCGGAGCGCGCCGGGTGTATCAGGCTAGGGTTTGCAGACCTGGCGCACAGAGCTGTAGGGCAGGCTGAGCACAAGAGGCAGTGCAGGGCAATCGAAGCAGAGAGGAGAAGAAGCATTTCCCTCACGACATCGCGGTAGATCCTCGAATCTGCGAGTGCTGAGGGCAAAATGGAGAATCAGAAGGGGAGGATAGAGATCCCCTGCTTTAAGAATATAGTTGCAGGAGAGGCAAGTGGTTCTGGCATCAAGAATGAGACTAGGGAAAATAACAAGGAACCACCGGTGATGGGAAAACTGTGGCAACTGAAGACAGGTGGGAAATGTCTACCGAGGGCAAACAAGAAGCTCAGATATGTAATACCCAACAATATGCTGGAGGAATACACCAGTTATATGAAAGACCATGCCCTGATCTGTAAGTTTGTAGGGTATTGGCCAAATGAAAGAGAGCTATACAGATGGATATATCAAAGATGGAAACCGAAGGATCACATAGAATTGAAATTAGGAGCAAAGGGATTTTTCACAGCTATATTTGCAAATCTGGAGGATAAAGAGAGGGTTTTTGAGGAAGGGCCATACTTCATGAATAATGCAGGCATGTTCATGAAATTCTGGGAGGAAAGGTACAATCCTGATAATGAAAAGATGCTGGAAGCCCCGATCTGGGTCAGATTGTTTGGACTTCCTGTGGAATTTTGGAACCCTGAAATTTTGGGAGGGATCAGCAACACTATTGGGGCATTTGTCAAGGTAGCAGACACAACAAGGAGAGGTAAGTTCACTTCTTACGCAAGGATTTGTGTTTATATGAATATAGCTGAACCCCTTCCGGAACACATAGAGTTAGAATACCATGATTCGGTCTGGCAGCAACCACTAGATTATGAGCATATTCCTTTTAGGTGTAGACGCTGCCATGAATACGGCCAATTAGTTAGGCAATGCCCTCTAAATAAGGAAGAAGATTACATAAGGAAATCAGAGGAACAACATAAGGCAGCGGAAAGCAAGGAGGAGACAGAGAAAGACTTTCAACAGATTAATAGGAAAAAGAAACCAATCAGAGAAGGAGCAAGAACGCAAATACAAACGAAATCAACAAGCATCGAAAGTCAGAACAAGTTTAAAATTCTACAGAATAATAATGAAGAAGATGAAGACAATATGGCCGAGGGTGAAGACCTAGAAAATGAACCTATGGATATTTTCAAGGAATCAGGAGAAAAGAAGGCAGAACAAGGAGAAACGAGCAAAGAAGAACTAGCTGAATGGATAGAAACACAAAATAACCAGAGCCAAATGGAGACGGAACATCAGCAAGAAAACGAGGCAGAGGAGGAAAAAATTATGAAGCAATTAATACAAGAATGGAATAACTTGGATGAAAGATTCATCCTAGACCAGCAAAAACAAATGTATAAGGAAGCTTTTCAAAAATATAAAGAAAGGAATAAGGGGAATATGGAGAACCAAGATGCTACTGCAGGAGAACAGGGGAAAGAACAGTCGGGAATAGGCGGGTCTGGCAAAAGCAGCAGAAAAAGAGGAAGAAAAACATTGAATGAAACGATCCAAACAGTTGGGGAAATTTTGATAAATTCTGGAAAAGTGATACCTCTATCTAAGGTATTTTCCTTCCCTTCCAAAAAGTTTTAAATGATTATTGTCAGCTAGAACATTAGAGGGCTGAACAGTAAGGGTAAATAGAGATATATGAAGGAGAAACTAAAAAAAGAAAAACCAAGTATAATGATTTTACAAGAAACTAAAATTACCATGCAACAGATGGAAGGTATTATAAAAAATAGCAAGCTGCAATATGAAATCATGGGTCAGGATGCAATTGGCTCAGCTGGAGGCATTGCAATACTATGGAATCCAAATGAAATGATTTTTGAAAATTGAACCAGCATGTCTAGAATCCTAACGGGTCTAGGAAGAATAGCAGGTACAAAAGAGAAGGTAATAATTTCAGGAGTGTATGGACCACATACTCCAAGAGATAGAGAATTTTTTCTTAAGAATCTGCAAACAACCCGAAAACTTTATCTGGACATTGCCTGGATAGTAGGAGGTGATTTTAATGTAATACGGTCCCTCAAAGAAAAAAAGGGAGGCATAAGGAGAACAGACCAAAGTATGGAATTGTTTAATGATATGATAGAGGGCCTGAGACTAGTTGATATACCAACCATCAATGGGATTTTCACATGGAATAACAGGAGAGGGGGCAAGAACCAGATAGCTTCCAGATTGGATCGTTTTTTAGTATCTGAAACACTAATGAATAGATATGTATTCATAGAAGCAAAGATCATGCCATCTCTTGGTTCTGATCACTGGCCGATTAGACTGGAAGTGGATATTAAGGCAAACCTCGGCAAGAAGCCTTTCAGATTTGAAGCTTTTTGGCTTAGACACCCAAACCTTTGTAGGTAAGATGGAGGAGTGGTGGCAGCAAAGCACAGCTCAAGGGAGATGTAAAATGCATACCTTCCAACTCAAGCTAAAAGAGCTAAAAGAGAGGATAAAAAAGTGGAACAAGGAAGAATTTGGAAATATTATGGAGGAAAAACAAAAACTGGAAACAAAAATGGAAGAAATACAACAAAGGATAATAAATGAAGGAAGAATAGAGGAAAGCTCCGTAAAAGAAGGAATAATTCTAGGGAAACTGGAAGAAAGGAGAAAGCAGGAAGAAGTGTTATGGAGACAAAAGTCCAGGATAAAATGGCTCAGGGAAAGGGAGAGGAACACCAAATTTTTCCATCAAACAATGGTTCACCATCGACAGAGGAACAGAATATTTTCAATCAAGAATGAGAACGGGGAGAGGATTGTTGAACAGGAAGGGATTGAAAGAGTGTTGATGGACTATCACAAAGGAATTCTAACTGAATCCCAAGTGGATAGATATGAAGCGATCAGGAAAATATGCAAGGCGATACCCAGGATGGTTACTGATGACTAGAATAGGGCATTAATGAGAGGAGCTAGTCTGGACGAGGTGGAAGAAGTGGTGATGAGCATGAAGAAAGGAACTTCCCCTGGTCCAGATGGCTTTACGGTTGATTTCTATCAAGCGGGGTGGCATTTTTTGGGCAAGGAAATTCTGGAATTGATAGAGGAATCCCAAATGAACCAAAAGGTGTGGACTGCTCTTAACTCTACTTTTTTCACCTTGATCCCTAAAACTGATAATTCAGAGGATGCCAAGGGTTTTAGACCCATTGCCCTTTGTAATGTTATTTACAAAATAATCTCCTCTCTAATGGCTAAAAGGCTGAAACCGTTGTTAGAGAAGCTAATATCCCCTGAACAAACTGGCTTCGTGGAAGGACGCCAAATTCTAGATGGATTAGTAGTTACTAAAGAAGTTATCCACTCTATGAAGACTAAGAAACAGAAAGGAATGATGATAAAACTAGATTTTTCGAAAGCCTATGACACAATTAATTGGCAATACTTAGAAGAAATTCTGGGAAGCTTTGGGTTTAGTAATAGATGGATTAAATGGGTTCTCAGCTGTATATCAACCCCCAATTTCTCAATATTAGTAAATGGAACTCCTTCGAAAACCTTTAAGGCCTCCAGAGGAATAAGACAAGGCGACCCCATATTGCCTTTCCTGTTCATTCTTCCTGCTGAAGCCCTGGGCAGGTACCTTAAGCAAGAAAGAATAGCTGATAACATTAAAGGGCTCAGGTTGTGGGGTAATGATTTTCCTATAACCCATCAACAATTCGTTGATGACATTATGCTGTTCGGGGAACCAACTGTAAGGGAAGTGAGAAACTTGAAAAAGGCTCTTGACTTATTTGCGGAGGCTTCTGGGATGGAAATTAACAAGGATAAATCCTTCACCTTTATATTTAATACGGTGGAGACAGTCAAAAGACACCTGACCAGATTGCTTGGTTTCAAACAAGGAGACCTCCCAACAAAATACTTGGGAAATATCCTGGATTACAGCTCTAAAAGATTGAAGAATTGGTAGGGAATCCTAGATAAATTAAAAAATAGAATGGCTAACTGGACTTTCAGAACCTTAAACATTGCAGGAAGGATTGTCCTGGTTAAATCTGTTTTACAAGCAATCCCTATATATCCCCTTTCGATTATTGCAGTACCTCAAGGAGTCTGTACCAAGATCAAAGAAATGCTAAGGAAATTCATCTGGGGAGGATCATCTAATCAGGAGAAGTGGGCTTTAGTTTCCTGGAAGCATCTGATAAAACACAAGGAGGAGGGAGGTCTGGGCCTCAAGGACCTGAGTAAACTCAATAGAATTCTTGGTGCTAAACTCTGGTGGTGATGGATGAGAGGGGGTAACAATTTATGGAAGAAATTATGGCGACACAAATACAATATGCCAAATTCAACGGAGGAAATTTACCGCATGCAGGAGATCTAGAAGGGATCGACAATCTGGGAGTTAGCTAGTCAAAATAGAGACATAGTAAACAAAAATATCTTCTGGGAAATCAGAGCTGGAGAGGAAGCCAAATTCTGGGAGGAGAATTGGCATCAAAGGGAGAAAATGAACAACATACGAAGCATTCAGGATATACAAAACAAAATTGGTGATGACTACAGGTATGTTAAAGATTACTGGAAAGAGAACGAACTGGATGGGATCTGGCGGAAATGGACACCATTGGAGGACTGGGACATTGAGACAAATCAGGAGCAACAAGAGGTTTTTAGGAAGGAAGTTGAATCCAGGAAAGTAAAGGCGAGAACATGGAAAGACATCATTAGATGGGGGAAATCAACAAAAGGAACCTTCACAGTTAAAGAGGCATACTATCTGACAGATCAGCAGGATGCTACGGAAAGAACCCAAGAATGGAAAGTCTTTTGGGGTAAAAACTAGTGGCCAAAAGTTACCATTTTTGCATGGTTGGTTGCCAAACATAAGATTCTGACATGGGACAAGCTTCAACAGAAAGGCTTTAAAGGACCTTCAAAATGCCACTTATGCAACAGAGAGCCAGAAACACAGGAACATTTATTAATCAATTGTGACTATACCAGAATTTTATGGAGGGAAGTAGGGAGGCTATTTTGCAAACCTGGAAAGTATCCGAAAGAAACTAGAGAAACAATTTTCCTATGGCAGAATGAAAAATTCCAATGTAGAGTGGTTTGGAGAGCCTGGGATCTCATGGCAGGCTTCGTTCTCTGGATGGTGTGGAAGGAACGAAACCGAAGAATTTTTCAGAACAAGGGTAAAAATTTGGAAAAGATATGGAAAAGGGTTGTTAATCTCACCAGAGAAACTATATTGGTCGAAAGATGGGAGATGGAGGATTGGAAGGCTGAACAGGGTGAGGAACAAATCCTAAAAACCCTAAATCTAAATTATGAAATAGTCCATAACAAATAGCTGGAGAGGATTAATGCAAGGTATCAGAGCTAGGACAAGTTCATTTACCCCAAAGACAATTTCATAAAATTAAACTTTGACGGGGCGTCGAAAGGGAATCCAGGTAATGCTGGATTCAGAGGAATCTTTCGGGATAGCCAGAAAAATACTAGGTGGATTTATGCGGAGTGGGGAGGAGAAATGAGAAATAACGAGGCTGAGCTATGGGTCGTCCACCAAGGGCTGCAAATTGCGATACGCAATGGCTACAAAAATCTGGAGATTGAGGGGGACTCCCAAATGCCAATTGAAATCTTGAAAAAGTTGAATAGTGGGAAGAATTGGGAACAGGTCACCAGCAGCTGGCGAACGGCTGGTATCGTCCAGGAAATAGCAGAATTGCTGAAAGGAGTGGACTACAAGATCTTCACTCATGTGAAAATAAATGGGAATCGAGCGGCGGATTTTCTCGCAAACTGGGGTTGTAAAGGCTGAGATGGAAAGGTTGACAGCCTGTGGAGAACGATACAACTCAACGGAGAATGGAAGGAGCTAGACAACATTATTAATAATGACCATTGTTGGCATTATGTTTCTAGTATGGTTATATGTTACAGATGTTGTACTTGATGGCAACACCCATGGCATGGCTCTCAATATGAT
>APFE031187064.1:321998-340052 GCA_000404065.3 Pinus taeda
TCACTTCGTGCTCATTAAACAATCGAAGGAGACTAGAGTCATCTTTTCGTCCTTTTCTCGACTCTTTAAATATGAAAAGGTCAAGTCAAGTGTCTTAAAAATTTATCTGGCCACGATCACATATCCCAGTTAATTTTGTTTGCGTTAGTCTGTGTAGGAACTCGTTTCGCTAGTTTCCTTAGGATTTTGTGAATTTTCACCCTGGCAGAACTACCAATTTCGCCTTCCGAGGGTCCGGTTGTGAGTCAAATTCTCCCTATTGTTCCAAGCGTACAACCGATCAGCTCTCACGCTCCAGGCGACGAGGATTATCAGTTTTATACCAACCCTATTTGGGAACCTTCTTAGAACGGTATCCCTTTTTGGGAATATACTTCTCCTCAGAAACCTTTTCCTTCCAACATGGAAAACCCATCACCTACTACTACTAACGAATCTGGCATGCCAGGGGACAAAATCCATAGCACAATGGAGTCTACACATGTTAGTAGGAATGCTTCTACCGGGGGACTGCCTCTTGGTTATAAAGCATTGCGCGATTTTATATCATCTCCTTTTCCGACCTCTATT
The DNA here is from genome assembly GCA_000404065.3 of Pinus taeda. NCBI lineage: Eukaryota > Viridiplantae > Streptophyta > Pinopsida > Pinales > Pinaceae > Pinus > Pinus taeda. The sequence continues at coordinate 322,569 of APFE031187064.1, forward strand.
TGGTCACCACCCATTTTTTCCAATACGGAGCCATCGACTCCGCCACCTCACAGTACAACTATTACTTCGGTGACAACCCCTCCGCTTATATCTGTGGCTTCTTCAACTCCTATTTTTAGCCGACCTTCGTCCCCTTTATTTGCAGGCTTTGATCCTACATCCAATGCATCACTTGGGGGGCAGTATGATCAGTATCTACCACCCTTCGGTACTAGGGCAGGTCAATTATTAGTTGGAGAGATTTCGGTCTCACTATCCATAGATTGGGGTTCCACCTCTTACCATGGTGGTCAAGCGTCGTACGCTCAACCTGAGATACCACACCAGCAAAATCCACAAGGACAATCCTTCCAAGGAAATCCTTTTGCTTCTAGTGGTACCTTTTTCACTCCTCATACCCAACCTGCTGGCAACCCAGGTCACCCTTCCATTCCACAAGCTCAACCTAGTCTCCAGCAAGGTTCCCATACTGGACCAACTGGCCAATCGTTTGTTAATCCGAATCAACCTAACGTCCAGTATACCCAAGTTTCGGGCCAAGCTGCCCAAACAATTGGTCAACCAATTGTCCAATATACTCAGTCTTTTGGACAAACTGGTCATCCTCAAACCCAACCGTCTGGTATCGGAGGACAACCCTCTGCTGCATATCCGCAAGGAAGTCAACTTCAGTATCAACAGGGAAGCCAACCCCAGTATCAGCAGGGAGGCCAACCCCTGCACCAGCAGGTAGGCCAAACTCAATATCAGCAGGTGGGCCAACCTCAATACCAGCAAGGTTATCCTTTCACTCAGATAGCCCAAGGTTATCCATCTACTGGCGTTGCTCAACCTGGCACCTGGTCCCAGGTTGGATCTCAAAATCCGTCTGGTTCTCAAATGCAGGCTGGAGGTCAATCTCAAACGTTTTACCAAACTGAGCCTGGGTCTCAAACCTAATTTGGGGTCCCACTGCATTACGGTTACGAGCAACCCTAAGGCCAACCTTTGTTTGCTCCTTACCAAAATTACCAACAGCCGCATGCTACTTCTGCAGCATCGTTTGGTAACCCATATGTTGGGGGGCAGAACGCTAACCCCTATATCCAGCATACTATGGGGGAAAATCCATCCGGGCAAGGTCCTTGGGGGCCGCCACCACCTGGTTGGAACCCGGGCGTCCCATCATTCCAACAGCCTCAGATGTCATTTAATCCTCAATTACCATTTTTAGCGACTCTCGAACTACCGGATGTGTCTAAATTGACTAATGACCCTATCCTTCATAATCCTTATTGGCCTTTGATTCCCACCAAGATTCCTGGTGATTGCCCGAAATTTGATGGCAAAGCCAATGAAGATCCGCAAGCTCATGTCATGACGTATCATCTATGGTGCTCATCTTATTCATGGCTTGATGATTCGATTCGGCTTCGCCTTTTTCAAAGGACGCTCACCGGCTCTGCCGCTAAATGGTATATTGAGCTAAATCGCGGATCCTTTCAGGATTTCAACTCAATGGCTATGGCATTCCTTACACATTTTCAGTTGCCCATTCGATATGAAACGGGCACACACCTCCTTACGTCCTTACGACAATCAACTTCTACGCACATCTCTGATCATATACATGAATGGAGACGGCGTAGACGTATGATTAAATTTTCGATTCCCGACCAACTTCTCACGGATTGGTTCACGACTTCATTCGTGCCTCCAATAGCTCGGGATATTGCAATGGGAGCATGCGTTACTGAAGAGCAAGCTATTGCGCGTGCTCAATACCTTGACTTAGTTTATTCTCAGTCAGGTACATTATATGATTATTTGCCTGATGCCCCTAGACCTGGAACATCCAAAACCCCGCCAACACCTACAATTGACGGCATTATCGGGTCTGTGAGTTCATCCTCCAAGGAAAATTCTGCAAACCCTGGGAAGCAAAAATCTAATACTCCAAATGAAAACACTTCTCAGGTTACTCCTCCTCCTAAATCTACCTCCGAGGTTAATACCGTTCAGTCAACCAAGACTGAAAAAACCTCGAAATCAAAGAATAAAGAGAAAGGGAAAAACAAATCGGAACAACCTAAGCAGGAACAACCTAAACCTCAATCTGAGGAGAGTGCCAAACGCAAACCTAAGTATCCTTGTTTTATCTGTGATGAGGACCACTACACCAAAGACTGCCCTCGGTGGTCTGAAGTTAGTCGTTTGTTGAAAGGCGCTCCTGGGGTTCCTAAGGTTCTTAAAGAACCCTTTCCTTCACAACAGACCCAAATGGTCACTGACCCCTCTCAACCTCCCTCTTCTTTCGGTTCCCAAGTGTTTATGGCGGGTACGGTCCCTATTAACGTCAGTACTTGAACAAAAGATTATCCATCTGCCGGCAAGGAGCCTGAGGTCACCCCCAGTGCTCCTCCTTTCAGTTCAAGCCCTCTCCAACATCGAGAGACCTAGTGCTGAAGTGCCTGTTCGACCCCCTCCAAAAGGAGTACTCCGGAAATCTTCTTACAACCCAAATGCCCGTGCTGCTCAGCACTATAATATTGTTGAGGATTTAGCCTAGACTCCGTCGGCTATGTCCGCTTTAGAAGTTCTCCAGAGATGCCCCTCTTAGAGGAAGTCCTTTCTATCCGCCATCGGCGGTATAGATCCGGTAGATTGGGATTTGATTACGTTCGATTTAGACCGCCATACTCAGAGACTACCTCCCCAAATCGCCTTTCTCATATAGGTAGTTATTGATAAGAAAACTATTCATCGCACAGTCATTGATGAAGGTGCTTCCACTTGCATCATGTCTGTGGCCTGTTGGAAAGCTATTGGTTCCCCAACATTAAGTCAGTCTCCCACAACCTTGGAAGCTTTCGATGGAAGAGCCTTACGTCCTTACGGTATTCTCCCGCGTTTACCCATTTCTTTGGAAGGAAAAACGGTCGAGATGGAAGTTGAAGTCATTGACGCTACTCTGACGTACAACCTCCTTCTCGGACGCAGCTGGATTTATGCGATGCAAGCCGTTGCTTCATCCTATTTTCATATCATCCGCTTCCCTCACCAAGGGAAGATTATTACGGTCGACCAGCTGAATTTTTTCGCTTCCTATTCAGAAGGAACTATCCCTTTTGTGGAGCGTACCACGAAGTCATTTGAGAGTCTTGGTCACGGACTTTTTAAAGATCCTGCCCTTATGGGTGTTTTTCTAGCCTCACCTCCCAATGTCGCTTCCGTCAATATGATCTCTACTTGTCTCGATCCATGGGTTGTTCCTCCCCTCGACCAAGTAGATTCATGGGGCGACAAGATGCCGTTGAGTCCAGCCGAACTCAACTATGTTGAAATCACAGCTGCATCGGCTTCTGAACTTGCTCTTTTGAGCAAAATTTTTCACACACTGGCTCCATCTCTAGGGATTGTAGCTCAAGTTTCTTCGGATCCTTTACACGACATATTCTCTTCCGATGAAGCCATTATTGAGACCATGTCTCTCGAGGAACCTCCTTGGCACCATACCCATCATCGTTCCTCGTTGCTCTCTGTCCCTCAGGATGAGCCAACGGCTATTCAACGGTTTGCTCCTTGTTCCCCATTCCGATTCCTTCAGTCCCCTGTTCATGTTTACCACACCTTTTCTGAAGGTAATATGGCGAACATCACACAAACCCAACCCATCGACATCTCTATCAAACCTGGGATTGTCGAACATGTTCATATCGGAGTCACTTGTACTCCGGAGGAGATTCAAATTTACTCGAAACTTTTTCGCGAATTTCGTGATGTTTTTGCTTGGTCTTACGAAGAAATGCCCGGCATTGATCCTAGCATCGTGGTGCATGAAATCATTACATACCCCGGTGCTAAGCCTGTTCGACAACGTTTACGTCAAGTACACCCTCGAAAGGCTGTAGCGATCAAGGACGAAGTGGAAAAACTTCTTAAAGCTGGTTTCATTTATCCCATCCCGCTCACAGATTGGGTTTCCAATATTGTACCTGTCACTAAAAAATAGGGAACTATCCGTGTCTGTGTTAATTATCGTGACATCAATCGGGCCTGTCCAAAAGATAACTTCCCCACACCATTCATTGATCAAATTATTGACGAGTGTGCGGGAAGCGAAATCTACTCTTTCATGGACGGCTTTTCTGGTTATAACCAGATCAATATTTCCCCTGCTGATCAACACAAAACTGCTTTTATCTGTCCGTGGGGTACTTTTGCTTATAAGAAGCTCCCTTTCAGTCTCAAAAATGCCGGGGCTACATTCCTACGTGCAATGTCTTATGCTTTTCATGACATCTGACACATTGTACAACCTTATCTGGATGATCTTCCAGCTCATTCGGCTAAGCGTAAAGACCATCCTGCTCATCTTCGTGAAATTTTTCTTCGCTGTCGACACTACAATATCAGGCTTAATCCTCATAAGTGTGTCTTCTGCGTAGAAACGGGTCGAATTCTCGGATTTGTCGTCTCCCAAGAGGGCATCCGTCTGGATCCCCTCAAATTTGAGGCTATTGTGAATCTCCCTCCCCCTGCTACTTTACACCAACTGCAAAGTCTACAAGGAAAAGCGAACTTTTTACGTCGTTTTATCTCGAACTACGCCGAAGTGGCTAAAGGCTTTACGCGGCTACTTAAAAAGGATGTCCCTTTTCACTGGGATGCGGTGGCTCAAGAATCTTTTGAGCATCTCAAGGATCTCCTTGTCTCTGCTCCATTGCTTTGGCCTCCAAATTATCATCGTGACTACATCCTATATTTAGCCGCTGCCGACACCACTATTGGTATGGTTCTTGTCCAAACTGACGACGATGACACTGAGCATGTCATTTATTATCTCAGTAGAAACCTCCTTGACACGGAAACTCGATATGCACATGTCGAGAAGTTGGCGTTAGCCGTTGTCTGCGTGGTCCAACGTTTCCGCCACTATATTCTGCTGCGCACTACTACAGTGATTTCTGATTGCAACCCCATGACCTATATCTTGTCACGCCAGTTGCTGGGGGTCAAATACTCTAAGTGGATTTTCATCCTCCAAGAGTTTGACTTGGAGTTTACTTCCGCCAAGTCTAAGAAATCGCTGGTTTTCGCTGAGTTAATTTGCTCTTTGCCATCTTCTTCTTCGCCATTCTCACGTATTTGCAAACGTCCTCCTTCCGCCTGGGCACTTCTAAAGACGCTCGACGAAGGATTCGTCATCAATCCCAGCCATATCGGATCATTGGGGATACTTTGTATCTCCTTGGCGCCGACTCTGTTCTCCGCCGCTGTCTTACTCACGAGGAAGCTGAGAGAGTCCTCAATGACTGCCACTCAGGTGCTTGTGGCGGCCATATGTCTGGCTATGCTACTGCCCAGAAAATTCTCCGTGCCAGCTACTTTTGGCCTTCCATCTTCAAGGATTGCATTCTTGCAGTCCGTTCCTGTCACGAGTGCCAAATTTTCCAGCGGAAAATGCGGGCACCCGCTGCTCCTTTGCACCCTGTTGTTACCGTCGGCCCTTTTGCCAAATGGGGCATTGATTATGTCACCTGTAACCCTCGCTCGGCCGGGGGGCATGGCTACATCATCATCGTCGTTGATTATTTTACTAAATGGGTTGAGGTGATGCCTACACTCAATGAGGACGGTCACACAACGGCGCAATTTTTGTTTAATCATGTTATTTCGCGATTCGGCGTCCCTCAAGCCATCGTCACTGATCACGGAAAGCATTTCCAGAATCATATGATGACAGAACTGACAACCTAGCTAGGCTTAAAGCACGATAGTTCTACCCCGTACTATCCTCAATCCAATGGCCAAGTTGAAGCGATCAACAAGGTCTTGGTTACTATGCTTCAGCGCACCGTTGGCATGCACAAGTCCAACTGGCATTTGATGTTGTTCCCTGCTTTATGGGCTTACCGAACTTCCATGAAGGATGCCACTGGTTTCACTCCATTTCAACTAGTCTACGGACTAGAGGCTACCCTTCCGATCAAGTGTGAGATCCCTTCATTAAAATTAGCCGTCGAGCTGCTTCCTAACACTACCCCATTAGAAGAACGCCTCCTTTATTTGGAGCATCTAGATGAAACTCGTCGCTTGACTAATCTGGCCATCGAAACGCAAAAGAGGCGGGTCAAATCTCACTTTGACCAGACTATTCGTCCACGTTCCTTTAATGAGGGAGACTTAGTTCTCCTATATGATCAGGCAAACGAAAAGTTAGGACCAGGAAAACTCGAATCCATGTGGTTAGGCCCTTATATTGTAAAGAAATTTTTGGACAAAGGAGCCTATGAGTTAATAGATTATGAAGGAAATCCTCTCGCGTAGCCTCGTAATGGGCTGTATTTGAAAAAGTACTATGCGTGATGCTAGTACGCTTCTTTTTGTATATACATGTACTTTAGCAAGTGTGTTGTCCATGCGTGTTAGAATTTTTTATAGACTCAATCGTCGCTTGTCACTTATTGTGTTTTCCGCTTCTTGTCCAGATGTCTAATACACCTTATATTGGTTTCGCTGATGGTGCCTGTCGCAGTACTCGTAACTTATCCTCTGCGGCATGGGTGATCTATGATCCTCATGGTGAACTGATAGATCTTCAAGGTGTCTGTTTGGGTCATACCACGAATAATGTCGCCGAATATTGTGCCGTAATCGAACTCCTTACTGAAGCAATTAATCTTGGTATTCGGGCATTAGTGGTAAACCTGGATTCTCAGCTTGTCGTCCACCAGCTCAATATGCGTTATTCCGTCAGAGACCATCATATTTTAAGGTTGTATTTACGTGTAAGATTGTTAGAAAGGAATTTTGAGTTTATTACATATCAACATATTCCACGACAATTGAACGTAGTATCTGATGCATTGGCTAATCGTGTATTAGATAGACATTTGAGAAATTTGTAAATAACACATCATACCAGCAGGCACATGAAGACACAATGAGAAACCATAATCATATGTGTGAGTTCAAACGAGCTTCTTTTTAACTTTTTCAAGCTCGGTAAAACATAAGAAAATGTTACTTATGGTCTGCCTTCAGCTCTTTTCCCGACCTTTTAAAGAGGAAAAGATCGCCGAGTTGTCCCTCTTGGCTCGTTAAACGGTTATTAAGGGGCGGTCGTTTTAAGTTCTTTTATCGACCGTTAAAATACAAAAAGATTACCGGGTTTTTGTCATTTCAAACTCGTTAATGGTTACGAAACGATGTGATTTTGATCCCTTTTCTACTTTTTCAGGTCGAAATCACTACTCATGAAAAGTACTCCTCGATCGTAATGATCGGGCGGTTCTTTCGAGCATTATTTTACACTTTTTTGGGCCCGAGAGACACAACTATACGAAAAAGGACCTCTGGAGTTTTCTTTTCTGTGTCTTTTTCAAACTCTCTAAACATGAAAAAGACTCCGAGTTTTACCTGTGTCGGACTCATTAAACTCTGACGACATTGGACTCGTCATTATGACGAGACTTGAGCTTCTCCTCCCTAGGGCTCGTTAAACTTTTACTAGGTTGGATTCGACCGAAGGTCGAACTTATAACCACAAAGCCATATGCTATCCCCATCAAGCTTGGTTAAAATAATTGGTACTCGCCAGAAAATGGCGGGGGAAAAAGAAAATTTTTTGGAACCGAATCTAGTCGTGTCGGCAGTATGGTCTCAACGTGGCACTTCTCTGCTTTCGGTGTCAAGGGTGGGGATATCTCACTTTGTTTTTCACTTGCCTCCATGGGTTTTTGGTGATCCTTTATGGGACCTCTCATCTACTTCATTGCCATGTATCATGACCTCTGATCCATTGACGTCAAATACTGCCAACTCCACTGTCGTGCCGCCGATATGTTCAAGAGAAGTTGACCTCTAAAAGAAACCACCTCTGTCTGATAGTTCATAAATCTTACTTCACAACATTGTCCCTTCCCGTCTCGTGTCGATGATGTGGGAAACATTATGGCCCACCTTCGACGAAGATCACTTCCTGTCGACTTCATCTCATTATCCAGGAAGGTGACCTAGAGACTCCCTACTGGTACCTTGGAGCCTGTATGCCTCAATGGCAGGTTCTTCGTGTTCGACGCGAGGTTTTCATAATTGGCCTCCAATTGGATGACTCTACGGGTGTTCAACATCGGCTCATTCATTCACACATCGTAGACTGTACCTATAGTACCTTGAGGACCATTGTCATTATTGGTGGTACCTCTCGCGTCTGTTAACAACTTTCATCATTGGCTGGTAATCAGACGATGTTCATGCATGTTCGAATTCAGCTCACATTTTCACATGCTTGAACTTGTACTTATGTTCGGGTTGAGGTGGAGCGCAAGACCCTGGATTGTGTCTGTTGTAATCCAGGCATGATTTTGATACATGACTCTTTCACTGGATGGCTGCGACCATACCTGAGTCTGTTCATCGATCCTAACCAGATGGCTGCGTCCATACTACGGATCTTGATCATCATGTACTCTTTATGGATGGCTACGTCCATGCCACATATATCATGTATTTGAACTATCATACTGTGTCTCTCAATGCAGATTCTCGGCAACAGCTATATATGGTCTTGTAAAGCACTTCACCTCTCTCTCTCTCTCGAGGCTCATGCTTTAGGGGGCATCTGTTACGTAGTAATTTGTCACCGTTGGTCACCGTCCCTTTTACCCTTGCTTTCGCGCATTGGAGGACGCATTTATGGACCTGTGACCAGTGACACAACTTAAAAACACTTGCATTGGATTCTCCTAAGTATGAACTTCAAAATCCCTGAAGACACCTTTTGTAGATTAGCCCTAAAAAGTGTCCTTTTTCCATTAGCGCGGTCCACAGTGTCTTACCCGCGCCAATGGGTCAGTTCCTCCAAAGAGGGCACGCCCATGGACGCTCTGTCATAGAACAAAGCCCGCGCCACCCAATTTTGTTTATGATTTTTAGCCAGCGCGCACTGAAGTGTTTTTTCCTTCATTGCTCATGCAGTTCTCTGGGGAAAAATCTCATGGAAGTGGTCGAGTGTCATCCTCTTATCCATGACAACCAAGTTCAGTGGCTATTCTGGGACAATGCCAAATCTTCAGTAGGTGTCCGTATACAATGCATATTTCCTCCTCCTCCATCTATAAATGACTGTCACCCTGCATTAAACCAACTAGTTTTGCTAGAGCTAAGGTGAGTGCTAAGATTATGCTGGATTGATAGTGAGAATTGAGAGTTATAGAGGAGTTATGCTACCAAAATATTGAGAGATAAGAGGTCACTTTGCAAGGCGTATTTAGCTGCTGACCCAGTCAGAGGAGGTTCAACGTCAGGCCTCTTTGGTTGTAATCTTTCTCTGTTTTACTAATTAATGAACGACTATCATTATGGTTCCACTCATGTGTCTTCTGATGATATTTGAGTTATATCTTGTCTGACCGATATATAATTGCATGTACTGGATTTTACGCTTGTGTTTGTATTTTTCTTTGCTTGTGCAGGTGTCCGTTTACGTGGAGCGTAAGGATTGTGACCAGCCAAAGCTAAAGGATGGGAGCGGCGTTTCTTCTACAACAAATAGCGTTGGATTCCAGGTAGATCATTCTGATCGATCTTTGATTTATGCGATTAGGAACCTACGTGTAGCGTGTGTGATTGTTGCTAGACCCGTGTTGGGCTAGTGGGATCACCTCTGTCCGCAGAGGGGATTTACCAGTTCAACACTACCTTTTTGAAGACCTGTATGAAGCTATTGCGCGATAGAAAGACTGTAAAAGGATTACAGGATTTGATCAATAAATGCGTTGGTAAATAACATGCTCTTGAGGGACCGTGCATGGTCAAGAAAATTGGTAAGAATAAGGCAAGAATAGGGCGTGAGATGAGGCTCACCGTGCAAATAGGAAAATATGAAATGGACCAAGTTATTCTGGATCTGGGGTTAGATGCGAATGTTTTTCTGAAAAAACATGGGAGAGAATGGGGAGACCTGTGCAGTAGTGGTCTCTGATTCAATTGAGGATGGCGAATCAACAAAAGATTATCCCTATGGGAAGGTTGTAGGGAGTAACAATAGATATTGAAGGCAAGAGTGCATTGGCGGATTTTGAAGTGATAGAGATTTCCGATGACAACAATCCCTACCCTGTGCTCCTTGGGATTGACTAGGCCATTGACATGAATGGGGTGATCAATTTGAAGAAGCGAACAATGTCCTTTGAGAGAAAATCACTCCACGTAGTGGTACCTCTGGACCCTGCAGAAGGACATCGCTATACTGATCCAGTCCACGATTATGAAAGTGACGGTGAATTGGACCAGATTTATAAGATAATGACGCGAGATCAAGATTGGGTGAATCCGATAGCTGATGGACATATTGCATGGGACTGTGAAAGATCTTGCACGTCAGATTTAGATGAGGAATTGGAACACTGACAAAATTGATTGCATGAAGTGTCTATGATGCGCTGTAATATGATGACTAAATTGTTGCGCTGTGTATCGTCGGAGGTAAGAAGTTTTCCTTATTATGATGGTTTAACTGATGTTGATAAATTTTGGATGCATTTGAAAGAGAAGTGCCAGAGAAGCATCGCTTCCAAGCCTTGGACTTGGCACTACACGCTATGCCTGCAAGATGGTGGGGTACGCATAAAGACAATTTTGATGGATGGCACGAATATAGAAGAATGATGAGTGTGCGGTTTGGTCGCCCAAAGGTGCGATTGACAGAGAAATATGATGGGAGGAGTGATCCATGTGATCACTTAGAAAAATGGATTGATGCTTATGGAGTAGAACCATAACTGGAGTGGGTGCATTTGTTCTGTCACACTTTGGATGTGATACTGATGAATTGGTACTTGGAAACAGAGCTCCGCCATGACACAGATGAATGGGATATTTTGAGACAAGGATTCTTAATGACATTTAGATGGATTCAAGTGTATTGATGAAGCATTGCAGGAGGTCAAGGCAGTGAGTGATATTCAGAATCCCACATGATCCCTTGGATTTGATTCAAACAGATTGGACCACCTAGCTACACCATGCGTTGGAGTACTACAATATGACCACTAGAGAAGAAGAGGAGGATCCAAGGAATTAATATCCCAGAGACAGAAGGTCACCATGAAGTTGACGGGTCATAGATAGAGAATCCAGATATCACCACGACACTGAAAACTAGACAAGTGAACATTGGAACAGAGGCAGAGCTGAAGTTTGTGAAGATAGCCAACTACTAGGATGATGTTACAGTGGATAAGTTCGCTGAGTTGCTCTGCGAATACCAGGATTTGTTCCCTACAAAGTTTTCAGACTTGAAGGGGATAATAGGCGATTTAGGAGTGATGAAGATAAAGTTGAAATACGACGCGAAGCTTGTGAAATAGAGGCCATATCGCCTTGATCCTAAGTACAAGGAAAAGGTCTTCTTGGAATTAGACAAAATGTTGGCAGCAGGCATTATTGAACCAGTGGAGGAGTCCGATTGGGTAAGTCCTATGGTAGTCTAGGAAAAGAAGTGAAAGGATGAGATACAAATCTGTGTAGATCTCAAGAAACTGAATGATGCTTGCGTACATGACCATTTTCCAACTTTGTTCATCGATGAAGTGCTGGATAATGTTGGCGGACAGGAAGCATATTCGTTTACTGATGGGTTCACTGGATATCATCAGTTAAAGATTACACCAGAAGACAGGAGTAAGATGACCTTCACGACTAAGTGGGGATGTTTTCAGTATATGGTAATGCCTTTTGGACTAAAGAATGCACCGACAATCTTTTTGCACGTAGTAATTACAACGTTCAAAGAGTTCATTCATAAGTTTTTGGAGGTATACTTTGATGATTGGATGATGTTTGGACTGGTCAAATGCCATGTAGCTAGTTTGCGCTTGATGTTGGATACCTGCTGGAAGTATCAGATTGCGCTAAACTTGAAGAAGTGTCTATTTTGCATCCCTTTCAGAATCTTGTTGGGTCATGTAGTGTGCAGACAAGGATTAATGGTGGACCCAGTGAAGATCATGGTTATAATTAATTTGGAGGTGCCAAGAAGTGTTAAATAGATGTGCGCAACACTCGGTCATACTAGTTATTATCGAAAGTTCATCAAGAGCTACACCCATATTACCGTGCCGATGGAAAAAATATTAAAGAAGGATGCTACATTATGTTGGAATGAGGAATGCAATGGAGCTTGGATGTGTTAAAGGTGAAAATGGTCACCGCACCGATCCTAGTCTTCCCAGATTGGAAGAAGGAATTTCATGTGCATGTGGATGCGTCATGCATTGCGTTGGATCACTCGATAGCATTTGCGAGAAGGAACCTGTCTAAGTTTGAAAGGAACTATTCAACGATGGAGTGCGAAGGGTTGGCTATGATGTACGTGCTCCATAAGTTTAGGCATTACTTGCTAGGTGGGAACTTTAAGATGTATACAGACCATTTTGAGTTAAAGTACCTAGTCAACAAGCTTGTGTTGGGATGGAAATATGCAGATGGCTTCTACTATTACAGGAATATGATTTCGAAGTCATTGTGAAGCAAGGGAGATTGAATGTCAGACCAGATCATCTGTTGCGCATTGAAACAGAAGAGGAGCATACTAATTTCAAAGAAGGGCTACTTGACATGCAGCTCTTCGCAGTGCGTGTGGAAGACAATCATTTTGCAGACATCATCCACTTCCTGACTACGGGAACGACTCCAAAAGGATACACGAGTCAACAAAAGAAGGAATTGGTGGTGCGTGCAACAAATTTTATTGTTATTGCAAGTCACTTGTATAAAATGGGGTCGGATGAGATATGGCGATGATATGTGCCTGACTTTGAACGTAGCAGTATCCTAGTTGAAGCTCATGGAGGAGTAGCAAGAGGCCATTATGTAGGAAAAGAAACAATGCAGAAGCTTTTACATGCTGGGTTGTGGTGGCCAACATTACATAAGGATTCCAAAGTGTATTGTAGGGCATGCGATGCATGTCAGAGGATGAGCAGGCCATCATGGAGGGATGACCTACCTCTGAATCTGCAAGTGTCATTGCAGCCATCAAAGGATTGTATAGGGGAAACAACATCGAAGTTCTTATTTGAATATGTGCTGACCAGGTTCGGTTGCCCAAAGATTTTGATAAGTGATTGTGGTACACACTTCCTTAATGAAAAAATCAGCGTGTTGAAGGAAGAGTTCCAAGTGTATCATCAAAAGAGCACGCCATATCATCCTTGGGCTAATGGGACAGTGGAAGCGTTTAATAAGATATTGGAGAATTCACTAACAAAGGTTTGCAATGCGCAGAGGAATGATTGGGACGTGCGTGTACCAGCGGTGCTATGGGCTTATAGAGCTACTTGTAGAAAGCTGACTGGATAGACATCGTTTAGGATGGTCTATGACATAGAGGCTGTAATGCCTATGGAGTATATTGTGCCTAGCCTACGCATAACAATGTTCACAAGAATGGTGGATGTGGAGCCTTAGAAGAGCAGCTCGCACAGCTGACAGAGTTGGAGGAAGATAGATTCTTGTTTGGGTTCCATCAACAAGTTCAGAAGGACCGCGAAAATGCATGGCACGATTGACACATCAAACTGTGCACCTTCGAGGTGAACGATTTAGTTTTATTATATGACAACAAATTTGATAAATTTATAGGAAAATTTCAGATGCATTGGCTGGGGCCATATGTGATCAAGGAGATTACCAATGGTGGAGCAGTTCAACTTGTGAAATTGAATGGAGATCCATTTCTAGGAAAGGTAAATGGCAGCTGATTGAAGCCATACAATGGGGATCTGGCCAGATGACTATATGACAGTAGCATAGTCTTAGCACTCTAGGCAACTGCAAGGAGGCATGGGACTATAAACTACACTACCTGGGTTGTAGAGATGCACAATGAGGGGTCTGTGCGGAATAGAAGGGTGTCATAGTCTCAACAGATGTGTGAAGGGAGTTGCGCTACAGGACGAGAGACCGTGCAATGTAGCTAGAAAGTGACCATTGTTATCACTGTTCATGATTTGATTACTAGAAGATAGTTAAGAGGAGTGGGCGGCGGAAATTTATGGCATTTAAGGCTGAAATCAAGTGTGAAATATTTGGACATGTGCTGCCAATCTTGCATTTATGAACGGATTTTGGGGGGAATGGTTGAATTTGAATTCAAAATTGCCTATAAATTACTGATGGCCGTCCTGAGAGAAACACTTTGCATTCTGAGAATTTCTTAGTGTTGTTGTCTGTTGCGTGAGCTCTTCGCAAATTTTCTTGAAATCCCTATGTCTAAGTCTGATCAAAACTTCATTAGCAACTTCATGTTTGCACCAACTGAGACCACTAGTACTAGGGGCGTTGTCACCTCTGAGGGAGCTACCCATGAGGTCACAAGTATGGAGGTTCCCACAGCGGTGCCTAAGGTGTCGAGGTCACCTAGGCCAAAGCCTACGCTGCCGAGAGAGGCTCCCAAGAAAAATATGGATAAACATAAGAAGACGCTGCCAGTTCGTGAATCCCCAAGGAAGCATGTAGCCACACAGGCTCAGTGGAAAGAAAAGTCGACCGCGTTGGAGAAAGGCAAAGTGGTAGACATAGAGGCCTATGAGAGTGCGGAAGACATAGATGTTGAGGGGGTAAACCCCATTTCGAAGCTATCGGAGTAAATACCTTCGTGCCAAGGCAAGGTGAAAGTCCTGAAGGACCCAGATGAGGGACAACTCCTCCTGAGCACACCCCTGCTGCTAGAAAAAATCACTTTTGAAGGTCCGTGCTTGGCGCACATCCCACATATGAAACTTGAAGATTGGGATTTGGGAGATGTTGAGCAGTTTCCCCACCTAGCTATTGATACCTTCATGAAGTGAGTATTCTACAAGGAGTCTGGTGTCACCACGTTGGAGCCAGTGGAATGGATTTGTGGGGTAAATAAGGCAGGGTTATTGAACCTGCTATGGGTGCCTCACTACCATTGCGACCCTATAAATTTGTCAGTCATTAAGTAGTTGCTCTGCCTTGTGCATGGCGGATGCTTATGGTTGACTGAGCCCATACAGATCACTGATATGTTGATCCTTAGGATCAAATTGTTACATCTTGCAAAGGCATTTGGTAGAAAGACAGGCAAGCGCGACCTCACTGAGAAGATGAAGGACAAGTTCAAACTTGTCAAGAAAGCGTGCGGGTAATCTAGTTCCATTATAGTGAAGGTGGCCACCCAAATTTTGGCTAGCAAAGTGATGAGGAAGTGCCACGCGGATGAGGTGCTGACAATAGTAGTTTTGTTAGCAGCTCAGTGTGCAGAGAGCATATAGTTTAACTAGGCGCGCTTCCTATGTAGCAAGTTCCTCACGAATTGTAGATTGGCATAGGAATAAAGTAAAACTTCCCATTACTCATGGCTATTACTGCCAATTGTGTTGGTCATGTGGGAATTTCCAGAGGAGAAACTAAAGTTTTTTAGGTATTAATGGAGATGAGAATTCATATGGCCATCAACCGAAAGCCATAGTTGTCGCCAACCGTTTTTGAACAGTTATCTAGGTATGTGGAGTTCAAAGTAGACTTCCGCCACATTTACATCTGGGCATTGAAGGATCCAGACTAGAAGTGCTATGATCTTCCCTACTTGGCTATAGAGTATGCCATCATAGAGGTCCTCAAGTAATGGCCAGCTGATTGGCACACACCATCGAATTTGGTCGCCGGGACTAGCAACTTTGCGGAGAAGTAGAAAAAGGAAGCGACCCGACTAAAGGTGCAGAAATTGGGAGAAAATAGGAAGAAGGAGACTAAGGAGAAGGCCCACGTAGAAGCAGAGCGCACCGCAAAGGAGAAAGAAGCTCAAGAAGAGTGCAGCTCTAACAGAATTCAGAAATATCCTTCACCCCAAATAGAGGATGAAGAATAGTCAGAATAGGGAGGCGAAGATCTGGAGAGCACTCATTTTCGTGTAAAGCGGCATAGGGAACAAGAAAAGGAGGGACATCGAAAGAAGAAAAAATCCTCCAAATTGTCGTTCGATCCAATCAGCTTGACGGAGGGTGACTTCGATGATATTGGAGATAAGGTAAGGGATACGACAACAGAACTATTACAATAGTTTGAGTAGTAGTGGAAGTAGGCACTAAGTGCCATACATATGGGTCTGTGCAAGCTGCAGAGCCAAACAACTAGATTGCAGGCAGGTGCAGGGCATAACAACGTGACATCAACTAGTTTGGCACCGGGGACCACTCAAGCAGCAGAGTTGGTTTGATCCTTGGATCTCAGAGCAGTTGCGTTGCCAGATAGAGCTCTAAGCATGGAGGTGGAAGCTGACAAGGCTATTTTCACCGCTTTAAAGAATATTGGTTTGAACTTGGCCGCACTCCCTAGTGAATTCCTTCACACGCTACAAGCAGGTGTGATTGAAGAGCTTAAGGCCCAAGAGCAGCACACACTGAGCATGATCAGCGAGTAGAAAGTAAACAACGAACATATATTCGTTGAGAAGATAGCCGCGCTAGAAGCATGGAAGAAGGCTCAGGAGAAGAATGAGCGGACCACAACCGTGGTAATCGAAACATGTAGAACCGTTCTAGAACTGCATATCCCAGACGAAGTGCCAGTGGAGGCCAATATTAGAAAATTTGCTGCAGGTGTGTGTGATATAAGGAAGCTGTAAAGGACACAGTTGTGATAGTAGATGTCGTGGTGGTGGATTGCACCGCGCTATTTGAGTAGTCTATGGAAGTCAATATGACTCTGCAGGAGGATCTTAACCTACAGAGGTTGAACACAAAGGCTCGGGAATCGCAACAACAATATGACGAAGTAAGAGCGACGGCGTTCACCATCGCTATATCAAAACAATTGGATAAGCTGCATGAGCCAAAGCAGTTGCTCGAGCAGGTGGAGGTAGAGCAACGGAAAGAGGCAGTCCTCAAGGCCAAATTGGGGCCTTGGCTGGACGAGGCCTATGCCATCTCTGCCACCATTGAAGAGAAGTTGGCAGGCCTACAGAGGACACAACAAAAGGTAAAAGAAGACAGTGTAGGGCCAACAACAAAGTAGCTGGTTGAGCAGCTCAAGCAAGCAGCCACGCAGAGTGTGAATGAGGTAGCAATGGCGCAAGTTGTGCTAGGAGGTATCTGTAGTATGATCTCCATGTCAACAGAGTGACTCGAGGGCGAGTCACGATATTTGTGTTTGGGGCCTGTTAGGAAAGGATCCCCTAAGGGTCAATATTTGGGCAAAAGCCCAAGTTTTGGGGTAGAAAGATGTAGAAATTTTGAATAATTTAACACATATTCAATGGAGATTATCCTGATCATGTACTATTGTGGAAAACATACACAATACATAAGCTCCTCTACGCTCATCATCAATATAGCAGCATCAATAACAATAAAACATCAAGAGCATTCACACATTAACACAGTATGTATCCCGGGAAAAGCATCTTGCTAAAAACCCCAACTATCTGTATATTAATGATTGAGTCATGTAACATTACACAACATAATACTTCTC
>APFE031187067.1:427-74080 GCA_000404065.3 Pinus taeda
TAAAAACATATGATACATCCATTATCCAGCATACCATTCCAATGCTTCCCGAACAGAAACTAGTTCAACAAAAGTTGACAAAAATACATCCAAACTTAGAGAGTCAAATAAAATCGGAACTCAATAAACTCTTGAAAGCTAAGATTATTTTTCCCGTTCGACACTCAAACTATGTCTCCAATATGGTGCCAGTCAGAAAGAAAAATGGCGACATAAGGATTTGTATTGATTTCAGAAATTTAAATAAGGTCGGCCTAAAAGATAATTTCCCATTGCCCACTATGGAGCAGATACTCCAATCAGTGGCAGGCTCTGAGTTAATGTCCTTTTTGGACGGTTTTTCAGGATATAATCAAATTTTGGTCCATCCTAATGATCGAATCAAAACCACATTCAGAACAAAATGGGGAACATATGCGTATCAGAAAATGCCTTTTGGACTTATTAATGCAGGGGCCACATTTCAAAGAGCGATGGATATAGCTTTTAAAGGGTTGATTAACAGAACAGTAGTCATCTACTTAGACGATATTACTGTATTTTCTAAAAAGAGATCCAATCATTGGCATGATTTAAATCAAATCTTCCAACGCTGCAAGAGATATGGTATTTCACTCAAACCTAAAAAGTCCTTCTTCGCTCTTGGTCAGGGAAAGCTCTTAGGCTTTATTGTTTCTAAAGATGGCATTTATATTGATCTAGACAGCATCAAAGAAATCTCTGAAATCCCTTTTCCTCATAATAAAAAATCCATGTAGTCATTTTTAGGCAAAATAAATTTTGTTTAAAGGTTCGTTCTAGACTTTTCTCAAATCATTTTTCCACTTCAAACTATGACTAGGAAAAATTCATTCTTTAAATGGGGATTGGCAGAAAAGGAAGCGTTTGATTTGATCAAATAATCAATAATCAATGCCCCCGCTTTAAATACCCCTAATTTTTCTAATCATTTTACATTGTATACTATTGCATCCGATTCGTCTTATGCAACAGTACTCACACTGATCAACAATCACAATTTGGAAGCACCCATTTCATTCTATAGTTCAAATCTTCAGGGTGTTGAATTGAATTACTCCGAAGTAGAAAAACAAGCCTTTGCTGTATATAAAGCTGTCAAACATTACAGACCCTTCCTTTTAAAAGCCCATACAAAAGTTATAGTTCCTTTCCCTTCAGTAAGGAAACTATTAATCCAAAGAGAATTGGGTGAAAAAAGGACAAACTGGGTGACATCACTTCAAGAGTACGACTTAGAAATTAAACCAGCAAAGATTGTTGGGGGCCAAGGTTTTTGCAGGTTATTGGCAGGAGCATCTCACATTCAAGAATCGGGTGATACAGATCAAACCAAAGAGATCCAACAGATAAGTATCGCTGACTCTGAATCACAATATGCTGATTTAATATTTTATTTGAAAAATGGATATGCACCTCCTAACCTATCTTACAAAAACAAAAGGGCCATTAGATTGAAAACAAAAAAATTCACAATTATTGATGATGTGCTTTTTAGGCAAAACTATGATTCAATTTTATTAAGATGCCTAGAAAACCTGAGGCACAAAAGGTTTTGTAGGAATTACATGATGGACCAGCTGGAGGACACTTTGGAGCTGATACAACAGCTCACAAAATCATTCATGCTGGATATTATTGGCCCACTCTGTTTAGAGATGCCCATGAATATGTAAGGAAATGGCGAAATTGCCAAACTTCTAGTGGAAGACAAAGGAAACCAGCCTTCCCTTTGCAACCGGTCAACATTGAACAACCATTTGAGCAATGGGGATTGGACATCATTGGAGAAATTACTCCACATTCTTCCAAACAGCATAAGTAATATCTTATCGCTATGATGATTTTTAACAAGTGGGTTGAAGCAATTCCTGTAAACAACAAACTGAAGCCATTATTAATTCATAAACAATTCATCATTACCAGGTTTGGTGTCCAAATGCTCTTGTTTTTATAATTCATATTAACTTCTCAGGCATGCAAAGTTTATTTCGCAATTAAAGAGGATTTAAATTGAAAAAATCGCTAATTGATTATCCAAGGTAATGGTTTAAGCCAGAAACCTAACAAAGAAAATCTGATTAAAATTATTAAGCGAATATCGAACAGAATCAAAAATTGGCACAAATCTTTAATATTTGCATTATGGGCTGATAGGATAACACAAAAAGCTTCCATAAGTTCTTCTCCATTTAATCTTGTGTATGGAAAAGAAGCAGTGCTACCAACAAATCTTGTCCTTCCTTCTCTAGCCCTAGTTCAATTTATTGAAGAAAGCCCTCCTTCTTCTTTACAACTTAGACATGACCAAATTCTAAAATTAGAAGAGGAAAGAGAAAAAGCCAAGATTATCCACGCAAAACATCAACAGGTCATCAAGTCATCATTTGATTCAGTCTCATCCGGTTCAAAACAATTTCAAGTCGGTGATTTAGTTCTGAAATGGGACAAAGCCCATGAAGATAAGGGAAAACACACCAAGTTTTAGAACATGTGGCTTGGAACATTTCAGATCTGTGAAAAGATAGGCCATTCAACCTTCATATTACAAGATCTATCAGGGTTGAGAGATTCTCTCCCTGTTAATGGCCTTATCTTAAAGAAATTCTTCAATTGAGGAGGTAACCCCTTCTGCTTTTAATAGAATTTTGTAGTTAGTAGGAACATTAGAAAATAAAGCCGTGAGGTATCTTCCATTGACCTTTGCTGTACTTAAAGATTTGCTTAAAATAAGTAGTGCGATATTTACTTTTAAAATAATATAAGTCTTAAACAAAAGGGATACTTTCTAGGAAATTAGATATAATTGCATTTTGAAACAACACTTCAATCTTTGTGAACGCCTCTCAAAGTTTACAAATATTGTAAATCATTTTAGGTTTTCAAATTGGTCACAAGAATGTTATCAATATCAAAATAGGAACTAATCCAATTTCGGCATCTTCATCTCTTACCTTGTCATCCATTTACTCTTAAGGATAAAATTGTCTATCCCACTCACCAAAGCTTGTGATTACTCAGAGTGTAATTCTTAAAATATTGGATATAAAAGATAAGAGGTCTTATTACAAGCCTGCTTACCATGCTCATAGGGAAATAGTTTAACCAACATTACCAATACTGCATACCAAAAAAGGGAAATGGATTTACTTATAATACAAGGGGTCTCATCACAAGCCAGCTTGTTCGGTTAAATTACTACCAGTGAATGGCATTGTCACTCAACTGGCCACCAAACCAGGGCAATGGCTTTTTATCTTACAAAATAACAGAAAATAGAAAAGAAATGCAAAATGTGAAAAAACATGTTTTGAATTCATTCTGTTAATCATACTCTGAGATGAATGGGACAATGGACAATGACATGGTTAAAAGGTACCCCTGTCAAAACTATGAACGTTTGCTGGTAGCAGAGGCTCTACCTATGACAAAGGAGTTAATTCTAAAAGCTGATTTGGAAAGATTTTCTGTTTTATCATTATCAACCAATAGAGGCCAATTTAAAATTTAGGATGTATCTAATTTTAAACAAGAGAGTGAATTAGCAAAGAGAGTTTCATTTTTGTTTGGAATGCAAGTATATCTAGTTATATTAGAATTTTTCCCTTTGATGAAATTTCTATTTTGAAAAAGTTGAAGTATTTCCATACTTTTAAAGAGATAATTGTTTCTTCCAGCGAATCGCCAATTGTTGTGCCCTAAAACAACCCCCCATTTCATATCATTATTATCCCAAAACTATAATGTGAAAGGGGTCCCTTTTTAATTTTAATTGGTATCAACTTAGTCTTATTCAAAAAGGTCTGAAAAAGTAAAATAAAGAAAATTACTAAACCTTTTTGATAAACCAATCAAAGGCCTTATAGATATGATTAATCTTTTATCATTGCGATAAAGCGATCACAAGATCGCATATCGCAATGACAAGGGAAACACAACTTAAGGACCCATTGGTTTTCTCTGATGCGAAATAGGCTATCGGATATCGACAATAATAAGCTGGCGCAATAAAACTCCCTTTCGCTCCGATGCAATGCGATATCGCTATCGGCGATCGGCGATTTACCATGCATGATTTTAAAGTGCCCCAGTCAATACTCCCGACGAGATGCAATATCGCTATCGGTGATTGGGCATTCCAAATGCAACCGGTATAACGATTTAAGATTTCCCCGGCGCCCGATTGCGATAAAGCCAAAAGCACAAATTTCAAAGAAAATCTTAAAGTGGGTTTATTACGATTAATTCATATTAAAAGCCTTATCTTCTGAATATCCATTCATCCGTGCTCAACCGCCAAAACATCCAAGGCATGCTTCAAATAAATTATTCGGCCAATAATCGAAATGATAGGCATTTAAAGGATTGACAGGTCTTAACGGCCATTTAATGAAACCGTAAGCCTAAAATCTTTTCACAGATTGTATCCGAGGCCACCTTAAGTTAATCATTCACCATGCATTTATCGATATATATCTCACTCATATTCGATTTGTGGTATCTATTTTATGTATTATGTTCATTATCATTCCTGTGCAGAATTCTTCCGAAGTAACAACTTCAAGCAGAATGGGGAAGAAGTCCAAGAAAACTGCAATTGCTTCCGCTTCGCCGACCACAGGGCAACTCATCGTTGATCCAGGAACTAAAAAGAAAGGATTAATATCGAATACCACATGCCTAGGCCTCGCCAAAACTACTTGGCAAGGTACCTATAATTTAATTGAAGCCGAAGGACCAGTGACGACAGTAGTACAAGCCTCAGCAGATAGCACTCGCAAATCTGATGCTAATCTAATGGACTTAGCCAACTCTTTTCTTCATCAGATAGCAGATCGGGAAAAAATCCTCCCATATACAGATGTGGTGAGATGGGCAATTCAGGAAATCCCAATCACAAACAGAACCTTCAGCACCAGAGATGGGAGAATTTTCGGTTCCTTTCAAGCTGAGGATTTGAGGCAAATGTATCATTTACCTATGCAGGAGAAGAATTATAACATGACATTTCAGGAGAAATTCCGAGCTGAGAACGAGACTGAATCTGAACCCATTCGGGATTGGAGGAAAAATCTAGCAAAACACAAGCATGAATCTTCGGGTAAGTACTCGGTCGATTCTCTATGCTCTCCTTATTGCTATGCTGGGATAATGATGTGTAGGTTGTGGGGATTACATGATTCCGCTAATTTTACTATAGAAATGGTTCCCTTGATTGAAGCGACATGTAATGGTGAAATAATGGATTGGGCAACTATACTGTCCGATAAGTTAGCAACCGCAGTTCTTGATTTTAGAACCAAGTCCCGCGTCATTGAAAGGCTCATTCCCCCATTCTACTATAGCGCTTATATGCTAGACATCCTGTGTTTCAAATCTGAATTTCCTGTGCTTGGATGGAGGTGGACGTTGCAAGACCCCACACCCATTCACATATATCATCAAAAGTTGTGGAAAACCAACTATAAGCACCATTTATACCAATTCTGCAACGGCTTCATGTTGCCCATTCATCATTCTATTTTTAATAAGCCTGCCCCTAAGATTTCCTACCAAGCAGGGATTGATTTAACATCCATAGGAAGTTGGTTTAGGGAGGAAAAGTTCACTTATATCAGAATTTTTGGCAGTCAAGCCAAACCTCACGTTCTTCCTTTGTACATACCTGATAAACTGTTGGACAGGGAGATAGCATATCAGATTATCTCCAATGGAGTCACACAAACTCTAAAGAAGAATAAGAAGCAGGTCTGGCCCTCTTTTCCCTTGAGATGTGGTATCTACACTCTACATGATTTTAAACATGCAGAGAAAGAAGCTGAAAAAATAAAGGCATTAACTCTGGAAACTCTCCCTAGTAGGTGATTTGATCCACGCAAAGTCACCTATAATGCACTCGAACAAGCCAAATTGACCAAGTTCGAGCATAAAGAAGATAGGTTCGAAGACTTGTTCTCATCGGCCGAGTTAATGTATCGAGTTAAATCGCTCGCTATAATTGAATACAAAGATGAAGGATTAGTTGAATTCAACAGACTTAGAGAGCATAGGTTGGAAAACTCTGCCTCTAGATCTATTAGCGAGGACTCCAACAACATAATCAAGCGAGCCTGAGCAGCGACTTGTTAAAGAACCTCCTGTTACATCAAAGGAACAGGAAGAAGTGCATGAGAAAAGACAAGAGGAGACCCAGGCGAAAGAGCAAGAACATAGCAGTTTAAATGTAAATGAAAATACTCTTATTCATCCGAAATTTCTCCAGGAATGGAAGCAATTTAATTCAATTATTGGTAATCTTGAATGCTCTAAAGATGACGTGACATCAAAAGAGGTCAATACACAGGAGGCGACTTCAAAGCAGGTTTCAGGTGACACCAATGACCCACCCAAGTCCAAAGAAGTAGAAATAATCCCAAAGGATCCTTCCGACCAGGTTATTTTGTAGATTGAAGAGATTCCTCCCTTAGACGTTTTCTATAGCCCAAGACATAAACATGTGGTGAAACGACAGAGGAAGAGGAGAAGGATTGATCAACCTTCCTTATTCCCAGAACAAACAGTGACGGGCAATGTGCTTTTGAAAGAGGAATTTGACCCCTCTGATGACTTAACTAAACTATCACAATATGCTGGAGCCTATTCGGGGGTGACAGTAGACAACCCATCAGAGGTGAGCAGTTTATTGAAGAGAAAAGACCAGGACATATTTTCTCTACAAGCGCAACTATCGGAAGCAAAACAAAAGGCCGAGCAGGCAGAACAACAATTGGTAGTACAACAACAAATAAATAATCAATTGACTAAACAATTGCAGGAAGAGAAACAGAGAATTGATGACAGCGCAGTTCAAAAGCAGAAGCAACTATCTGAGGCATTGGCACAACTAAGAGCATCAAATGAACGAATGCTGAAGTCCAAAGATGAGCAGATTGCTCAATTATCAGCCCAGCTAGAGAAAACGAAGAAGCTTCCACAGATAAATGAATTCAAAGTAGAGGCATTTCAGATAAACAAGGGATTGGTAAATCAGATGAAGCTTTTATGTCAGCAAATCGCCCAGGCGGAACCATTATGTGATTTAACCACATCAATAAGTGAGAAAGTAGAAAAGGCTAGAACAGACTTGGATCAAGCCGAAGAAACATTTACCGATTTTCTTGAATGGAAAGATACCGATGAGGGACAGGCGGCTAATTTACCAAGGATTCTAGAATCGCATAAAGAAATATTATTTACAGAATGGCAGTGTCAGTTAATGAAGGTAGAAAGAGCAATATCAAGATGCAAAACAACCACTAGTAATTTGGTTGAATTGGTTAATAATACTCTTTACTTGTCTAACATGATTTCTCAATGTACTCCAGGCAAATTAACAGCAGCGAAAATATTGGAGCAGTCATGTTACCCGGAGCTAGAGAAAAATGGAAGGTTAATCGCAGGAATTAACAGTTTGACATGGGACGCCTATTGGTTCTTTTTAGTCAAGCCGCATAGCCAGAGAGCCGCCCTCAAATGCATTACAGATGCGATCGGGTATATTATTCCCGATATTCAGGATGCCACCTATGCCACGCAACTCAATTCTTGCCTCAACAGACCACCCGAAGTGGAGCCAATGCTTGCAATATGTCAGCTCAGGTTTAAAGGAAAACAACATGAATGATGACTCATGCCGCCGACTGCCAGATCGCTGCAAAGGAGATAGTTATCATCAATTGATACCAATTGAGTAGCATGTTAGTTTCAATATATTTAGTTTAGTGTAGTATTTATAGACCCTTTCATGCATTTAGAAGGGGTCGTAAGGTTTTGTATATGACTTAAACCCTGAAGTTGCACTATTGTACTTCAGGGATATTCTTTTATAAAACTGGACCAATCATTCTGATTTTGATAAGGAAGCTTTTATGCAAATGTGCAGTACTGTCTTTGTTTGAAAGTATTTCTGCATTGAAGGAATAATTTCAGATAGCGATTGATATTGGGATTGATTAGCAGCTCATATGGTACTACTATCTATGCCTGAACTCATTCTTTTTATATGAATTGTCATTTGATCGCTCTTGCTATTATCGCATATAATATATATAATATATATATAATAAATATATATATATATATCTAATATATATAATATATTATATATATAAATATATATATATTATATAAATATAGATAGAGAGAGAGAGAGAGAGAGAGATAGATATAGATAGATATATATATATATGTGTGTGTGTGTGTGTGTGTGTTTTAACAACATTCTTTATTCTTTCCACTATTGGCTATTTACAGTGTGCTTCTCCTCTAATCATGTATGTATCGATGATATAAATGATAAGTGCAGCAATCTTATGTTAATCACTTTGTTTAACTATTTAAATGAAGTAATCTTTGAATGAATAAATATCTATGTTTATTTGGTAGAGTCATCTATATGCCTGTCAATAGACAAAGATCATTAAATGCTGCATTTCCAAAGAATAATTGTTCCCAGGATTAGTATCAGTTGTTTTATTTTGTTGATATATTAAGTTATTTGCCTATCATTAGATTAGATAACCAATCACTCATCCACCCCTTTTTATTCATTATTGGGAAACTGGTCCCATTATATCCAGTCAGAGCCACCATCCAAAATGGAAAAGGAGTTGTATTAAGGTCCGGACCGGGTGGTTACCCCCCAATGTTTATACAACGATTTTCGAGGCATCAACAAGTCCTAAAGCTTAAAACAGTAAAATATTGGATTATCCATGCTAATCTATACTGGAAAGACCCTCTTGATATCCTTCTTCTTTGTTTAACTGAAAATTAAACAGAGGGAATTATAGATCAGTTCCATGTAGGGTTTTATGGTGGACACTATGCGTGGAGACCAACAACCTACAAAATTTTAAAATCAGGTTTTTACTGGCCCACGCTTTTTGAAGAAGTTAGAGAAAGAGTAAGGAGTTGCATACCATGCCAATTATTTGCAAGAAAACAAAAACTGTAAGTGCTTCCTTTAGTTCTATTATTGGTTGATGCTCCTTTTCCACAATGGGTGTTTGATTTTATGGGGGAAATTCATCCACAATCAAGTAATCAACACAGATATATTTTAACTGCTACAGACTATTTTTGCAAGTGGGTAGTAGCCATACCTATTGAAAATGAAACTAATACTCTTGTGATTAAATTTATTTAAGAAAACATCCTATTAAGGTTTGGATGTCCTCAACAAATTGTTACAGATAATGCAACATCTTTCAGCAGTGTTAAAATGAATGAGTTCTATCGAAAGCATTCAATCCTATTACACCATTCTACAGCATACTATCCAAAGGTGTAGTGAAGTAAAATTATAAGTGTGCAGACAAACAAATTCCTCTAACCCAATAATGGGTCTAGCCATAACCGATACATTCTATGGAGGATTTCCTTAGGTTAGAACCAATTAAGATGACCTACCTCTTAGTATGCTTATCTCATTGGATGATGTTCTTTCTTGCTCGCTCTAGCTATCTCTGACTTCCTTCTTCAAACACTCTAAACAAGTAAACAACAGTAAATAACAACTATGATAATAAACAAATTATAATTCAACCTAATTAACAAGTCAAGAAACATTAATCCATGAACATGTAAGATGACAAATCATGTAGGAAATCAATGGATAGTTGCATATATATTGAATCAAGAAGATATTACAACCATTGTCTTGACGTTTTCATTCTCCTCTGACCAGACCAGGTTCCCACACATTTCTGCTAGCATTCCATGATGGCCTCAACAATAATAGTTTTCAGGCTCTACCCTTTAGGATTGAACACTAAACCAAATTCACACTTCTCCCTCACACAACTAGAGAGCTACAACTATAAATAGCTTGTTGTTTACTCTAAACTTAATTAGCACTAGCACACAAACATTAAAACTAGATTGTGCTTAGGAAAAAGGAAGGTTTATATAGGATGAATGGATGGGAGATGAATCCTCTTCTAATGGAATAAGGTCTTATCCCTTGAGGTAGTTCCATCACTATAGGGGAAAAGAGCTCAAACTTACACCCTCGACCCCATCTAGCAAAACCATTTACTAGACTCTCGTTACAAAGCTTCTAGAGCTAGAAGCTTCGGCTCTATATTTAAAAAACATTCCATAAGAGGACCCTCACTACTAGAACTAAGCTCAATCGCTTCGGTTGACACTAGGGGCAATGTTAATCCCTGCATATCAACACGAGGGGAACAACAACCATTAACACCGGTCTTGTAAACTGGGCAAAACAGAAGATTTTGGGGAAATGGTGCAAAAGGGAATTGTTCTTCTCATGAACAGGGACACAATGGGAGCTTCTTGATGAAGGGAAAGAATTTAGGGTTCACCATAGAGGTCCTCCAGGATCAAGGAATGGGGAGTACAGGGATAGTGACAAAATGTTGTGTAACAGATGCCCCACAAAGTGTGAAGGCTGAACCAGAGTGAGGGATGAAACACTTTATGAATCAGTGCGGGCAACCGTAGTGTGTCATTGGAAAACCCATAAGTAACTACATATACATATACATAATTGAGAACTCTATCGAATGATACATTAATTATGGCATGGATGCATTCATCTAGAGAATGATCATGTAAATGGAGCTAGGTATGGGTGCAGCCATCCATCAAAGAGGATCATAATGAAACCAAGGTATGGCCATAGACATCCAATAATTAGAAGGATCACATATGATAACTCATGGTATGGTCATAGCCATCCATTTGAAAGAGACATTCATATCAACATAACCATGTCACATCATTTCACAACCTGGACTTTTGTGATCTGAGTCCAGGTTCTTGCGCTCCAACACGACCCAATCGAAGTAGAAATTCTAACATGTGAATAGATGTGTTGACATTGAACATGCTAGAAAATCACTTGATTACAAGTCAATGATGTAAACTATTAACCAGTGCAAGAGAGACCACCAATAATGAAAATGGTCCTCAAGGTAATATGAGCACAATCCATGGAATGTGAATAGAGGAGCTAAAGTCGAACACCCATGAAATCACACAATTGCAAGCCAATGATGTGAACTTGTCGTCGAGTGCGAAGAACTTTCCATTAGGGCATGCAAGCTCTATGGTACCGAAAGGGAGTCTCTCAGTCAACTTCCCAGATAATGATTTGAAGTCAATGCAAAGAGACTAGCTTGAATAAGGGCCATAATGTTTCCCACATCATTGACATGAGACGAAAGGATGCAAAATTATTTTGTATGATACAGAGAATCAGAGGTAAGTGTAACTACAGAAGGACAACTCTTGAACATATCAGCTGCACGACTAGAAATTTGGTAGATTTTGGATCCACAAGATCAGTGGTCATGATGTCGTGGTAGAGAATAAAAGGCAGAAATGAATGGCCTAACCCAGGAAGGTCAATGATACAAAGGAGGATATCCCAACCCAACACGAAGCAGAAAGTGTCATGTTCAAGAGTGAGCTACCGACAAAAGTGATTGGATTTCCAAATTTTCCCTCACCATTTCTCATAGGTACCCCAACTATTTTTTAATTGCAAGCTTCAAGGGGATAACATATGCTTGCACTATAAGTTCATCCTTCGGACGAATCTGACCTAGTAAGTTTAATGAGCCCTAGGAAGGAGAAGCTCATGTTCATCATGCTGAGGAATCTGATGTCATTTAATATTTGAACGAGTCAAAGAAAGGTGTAACTCAATATCTTTTTCATGTTTAGAGAGTTTGAAAAAGACATGTAAAAGAAAACTCCACATGGTCCCTTTTCGTACATTTGTGTCTCTCGAGCCTCAAAAGGTAGAAAAGGATACTTAAGAGAACAACTTGATCATTTCAGTCAAGGAGTACTTTTTTTGTAAATTGTGCCTCCCAACCTGAAAAAGGGGTAAGCTTATAATAGGAACATGATGTTTAACATCCATTAACAAGTTCGAAATGACAAGGGTTCGACTATCTTTTCACTTTTAAGGGGTCAAAAAAGAGCTTGAAAGTAGACGCCCATTTTATTTTCGTTTATGAGTCAAAAGGAAAAATACTCGACAATATTTTCACCTGAGTTTAACGAGTCGAGAAAAGAGCTGAAACGTGACTCGTCATCGTCATCGAACATCCATGACCTGTTGTTGTGCAAAAAGGTAAAGTTCATTATCCAGTTCTTGAGGCAAAATAGGTTCAAATATTTACAAAACCTAATATTTTCATGAAAAAACTGAATAAAAAGGAGAAAAGTAAATATATTTTTACCATTTACCATTTTACTTTGTTGTGAATACTTTTACTCACTTTTTCCCTAATTGTTCTAGAGCATATTGCAGGAGATCCGCGAGGTCATTTGCTGAGCCACTAGTTGCATGTAAGAGCAAAGGCCATGAGCTCCATTTTCATGTCTTTTATTACTGTTTTTAACAATTTTTAGGTTTTTGAGGGGGGTTTTTTTCCAAAGAGATTTGCCCTTGAATGGCGCGACTTCTGGGCACTAAATCACGCTTGCAGAGGGTAATTAAGAAGTCCTATT
Source organism: Pinus taeda (assembly GCA_000404065.3). Classification (NCBI taxonomy): domain Eukaryota; kingdom Viridiplantae; phylum Streptophyta; class Pinopsida; order Pinales; family Pinaceae; genus Pinus; species Pinus taeda. Next base: position 12,974 of record APFE031187067.1, read on the forward strand.
GTGTCGTCGGTGCAACTACTTTTAAAAGAGGCGCGTCGACACTGTGAATAGGGAGAAACTTTATTTCCTCACAAAAACACCATTAAAACTTGAAATTTATGGGCCAAGCATGATTATTGACTCAAATCTATGACTTTTGCAGGAAAGAATCACTGAAAATGGAGGATAGGAAAGAACGATGATGATGTGGACACCTAGGCACTGAATGATCCAAATTGTCCAGAAGCTTTGACGGCTTTTGGGCTCCTCAAATTATTTCTTACACCAGGGATGTAGGCCCAACACGAGCTATTTCAGTACTTGAGTATTCTTTGGGAGATAAATCAGGAAATATTCATCATTGGTGACCAAGAGCTGGAGTTAGAAATGTTAGACGTATATTTCATTACAGGACTATCTCGAAGAAGGGAACCAATCAACCTCTACGGGCCATGACTGATTGGGGAAAGCATATCCTCATTTCTTTCTAAACATTGCCCTAAGGCACTCAAGTCCAAGAGTGGGAAGATTGAGATTTCCACTGTTCAAGATTTGACACTGAGAGTGCTATTGTTGACTATCAATAGAGTGGTGGGGTCCCAAGCAGTGCATAAGACCAACAATTCAAATTTCCTGTAAGCTATCAATTGCATAGTGCCTACGATCTTCAACTGGGTAGAGGCCATGAAGATCAACATAAAGCACCAGCTGACCTAACCTAAGGTGGGAAATCTGAAGCAGTTTTGCTTCAGATCTGTACTAGTGACCTTTTTCTTGGAATGGGTGCCACTGTTCCAGTACTAGTGGACTGAGATAGATCATCCCATGCCATGTGACCCACGAATGGCCCACTGGAATAGTTTGATGGCTAGGATCACTGGAGTCCAGCACATGTTGTACATACCTACATCCTTTTTTTGGATATGATGATAGAAGATTATTATGGAGGATTGGTCATATAGTGGCACTGACTTCGGTGGATATCCAGACATGCCGCTACCAGATGGAGAGGATTTCGATGATGAAGGTAAAAAATCAATTTTTTTAATTTTGAGATTTTTTAATTGTTTTTGGCATATATGTGTTTATAATATTTATTTTGTTGATGCATACATTGGACTATAGTGCCATGTTGGGATGTCCCCAATAGCCAGGCGCGTAGCCTGCCCAGTTGATGTTGTCGCTCCTTATCAGGAGGGGAGTGATAATGAGGAGGAGATCACGAGGAACCTTGAGGGTTTGGCTTGTGGTATCCTAGAGTATGCTTGGGTGGGAGACATTCCTCGCCAATACCAGAGACACACAGTGGGAGTGTCAGATTGAATCCATTGATTGCTGACTTGTGTTGTGCGAGCCATGTCATGCTACCATGATCACCATTGTGATTAGTTCCTAGGTCTAGCACTTACATTTTTTTAGGCCTGCATGCTGTAGATATATGATGCCTATGAGCAACCGATGTTATTTTGGACACACATATTAGTTTTTGGGGTTTTTGTGTTTCAAACATTATCACCCAATATATATGTGTGTGTGTGTGTGTGTGTTGTATTTCCTTGCTTACGATGGTACAAATGGTTTGTTTTATCTTTTCACATGTTTCATAAATGTCTATCCAAGACATAACTAGCTAACGCATCTGTTAATTTATTCATGCATCTAGGAATATGATGATAAATAATGTAATCAAAAAGTCTTTCTAGTAGATGAATACGGAGATACATTCACAATATTTGAGGGTTTATGATGGAATATTGCCTGTTGAGTTGAACGATGACAAGCTCTGAATCTAGGTTGAAAACCAACTCTCGAATGTCAAGAGCAATGGCTTCTGACAATAGTTTGATGACCACACTGCATTCAACAATGTTGTTAGTTGTATGACCTAAATAGATACCTTGAAAGTCAATCACTCACCGTTAGGGTCATAAATAGCCCATGTTGCAGATCATAGGTTCTGGGTACGACGACAAGCACCATCAACAAAACTGATGTGAGGAGTCATAGACATCTGCAAAGTAAGGAAAGCATAGTAAATAGGAAAGTTGTTTGAAAACAACACACCAAACCACACTGCACAAAATTAATGACACACTAATGTACACAAGTAACCATGCAAGATGACCTAAGTATAGTACTTCTTAAGAGAATCCATTGTCGGACTCAGGTAATCAATCAACATAGATGAACAGTGGAGTTTTACAGTTGACATGACAAGTAAGAATCAAATCGACCAAATAATAGAGTAGAACTCATATAAGGCTTTGCCCCCATGCCCCCTGGGCGAGGGAGGGTTACAAGTCAGCTGGCAACACCATTGAAAGAATGTCCAATTGGTAAAAACTCAGGGAGGGAAAACAAATCCTCAATCCATGAAGGGATAAGGGTTCCCTCAGCTGAAAGATCTTGACCACGTCAGGATGAACTGACACATCAATAGGTAGCTAACAAGAGAACTCCTTGAGACTAGTAGACATGACCATTGGGTGAGGCAGGAACGAGGAGCAATGCTGAGTGGCGGTCCAAGGTGGTTCCTTGAGGGACATTACCTCCATGATACCTCAATCAGCAAGGAAAGTCTCGGCTAAGGAGTCAAGCGATTCCAAAGTGCCAAGCCACGGGGATTGAGAATACATATCAAGATAGGTCTTTGAAACAAAAGGACCAGAGCATGTGGAACTCGAAGCCGAAACAATTTCCACGTAATTGATTTTAGCAAGAGTAAGTGGCATAACCTCACCCCAGGTATGATCAAGATTTGGTGAAGGTATGGCCCAAGGATTAGATCGGACCGAGACCATGTTGGTAGAGGCAACATGAGGAGGTGAGAGAGGAAAAATCCCCATTAAGGCAGAATCTTTGAAAATACCTACCCCCACACTCTCATAGGGAGCACCAATGTGCTTGATGTATGGAACATTGCCATCCAAAGAGGAAGAGGCAAAGAAATATAGTTGGTTGATAGTGACAATCTTCCCTTGGTGGGGAAAACAAATCACAAGGAATGGGCAGGAGGCTACAACATGCATAGCATGGGTCCATCTCTAGCCGAGTAGAAGATTGTAATTAATATTGGCGTCAACAATCTCTACCTTGACTTGCATTGTCTTGCCTTTGAGGGTAATAGCAAGGTTAGGTGTGACACGGAAGGGTCACGAGTCGTGCCCATCGAAAGCTTCCAAAGTGTTTGGATATTGGTTCAAAGAAAGAGAACCAATAGCCTTCTAGCATGCAATTGACATGATGTAGGTGGAAACACCTTCATTGATGACAACCTTGTGGATGGTCTTCTAATTAATGATTACCTAAATGTGAAAGGCAATCTGATGAGGGAAGCACGGAACATGGTTCTCTAGATCAAAACATATCAAGTTGGAATTGGTGGGATCAATACCCGTGATAGCTGACAACAAATATTTCCACTACGATGGGTAGCTTTGGAGCACCTCGAGAGCCGACATAGGTGACGGTGCCTATGCCAAATCCTCAACAATATTATAATGTTGAGTGGCTCAGGTGTTAGGATTGTATGAGGATTTCTATAACACACCTTGAGAGGATGGCCATATAGTAGAATCAGGGTTAGGGCGCTCAATGTGAACAGGGCCAGAAATTGGGGAAGAAGAAGAAAATGTGGCTTCTTTCTCTTTCCCAGTTGTTAGAGTAGGATTTTGGTAATCTTTCGATCTAGTAGCCACATTAATAGGCGTACTCATCATGAACACTTGAGATCTGGAGGAAGAAAATGATTGAGGTTGGTCTACCTTTTGGGTCCACTAAGACAAAAATGGCTCTTTGAGGATACCGGGGGTCCCTTTGAGCAAATGATTGACTTTGGATCATCGGGCATAATCCTTAGTGTAGTGATCTTCCTCGCAAATGAGGCAGGCATACTTAGGTTTCCATTTTGAAGATTCACCATCAGACGATTTGGGAGGACCCTGGTTTGCGGCATCAGATTTACGCTTGCCCTTGCCTTTCTTCTTAGTTTCAAGGATTTATCCACTGCATAGACTGCACAAAGTGGACCTCTGAGGTTTTACCAAGGCCAACTAGATTCTAGGAAGAACTATTAGGAATAGTATTCAAGTTCGACTTATGTTTGGAAGAAGATTTAGTAGGGGTCTGGGATACTTGACTAATAACTCCATCAACGTGAGGCACATCTTGTGACTTTGATGTCATCAGATCAGATGATGGCCATGGAGCATTGGGTAATAACTCATACAAAGTGCCAAACTGAGAGTAAGCTAGATCTAAGTACTAGGCACGATTAATGGCTTGCTATTCAGTAATGCATCCACCCATAGCTATATCGTGAAAATTTGGAGCTACGAATGCTTTAGTGAACCATTAAGTGAGCAAATAATTAGCAATCCTGAATCTGATCAGACTACAACTACGGCTCCATTCATGGATGTGATCGCAATTGTGCATCACAATATCTTGGTTAAGAAATGTGAGAAAATATTTTCTAGTTTCATAGGGAACCGACAGCTGAAAATGCATGAGGAAAGCCATGGCTAAAGATTTAATGTCATGGTAAGTACTTCGAGGAAGCTCGATGTACCGCTTGGCTGCAGCGCCTATGAGGGTTCGTTGGAAAATACGGAGATGAATGGAATCATCGACGTAATAGTTAGAAGAGCACTAGAGGTGATATTTCATCACATGGGTTTAAGGATATTCTTTTGCTTTCTCATCAAACTTTGGAAAATTGCTTGGCATCTTGGAAAGAACCAGAGGCAAGTATGGAAAATGGAGGATAGGATCATTCGTAAGGTGAGATACATCTGGAAACTCAAGTGTGGCCAAAAAGGGAAAATTGAGTATTAAAAGGCTTAGGAGGTTGGTAAGCGGGTCCAAACGAAGGATCCCATTCCTATTGGTAAGGATTTTGTCCTCAGAGTGGGGGATTTTGGCCATATGTCATTTGATGTTGCGCCCATTGTGGCTTACCTTGACCATAGGGAGGATTTGGACCTTGAATACCTTGGAAATGTCTAGTTAGAGGTTGCTGATAAGCAATGTACATGTTAAAAGGTTGTTGAGCCTGGTTTTCTTACCTTTCGAGGATTTCTCCACTACGTAGACTCAATAGTGTGGACCTTTGAGGTTTTACCAAGGCAAGGTGGATTCTAGGAAGAAATATTAGGAACAAGATTCGAGACCGACTTCTATTTGGAAGAAGATTTAGCAGGGGTTTGGGATACTGAACTAATAACTCCATCGACATGAGCTACAGTTTTTGACTTTGATGTCATCAGATTAGATGATGGTTGCGGAGCATCAGGTAATAAATCATACAAAGTGCCAGACTGAGACTAAACTAGATCTAAGTACTGGGCACAAGCAATGGATTTCTCTTCAGTAATGCATCCACCCATGGCTATATCATGAACAATTGGGGCTACAAATGATTTAGTGAACCATTCAGTGAGAAAATAATCAGCAATATTGAATTTTATCAAGATACGTCTACGTCTCCATTCATGGATGTGATCAGAGTTGTGCGTCACAATATCATGGTTAAGCAATGTGAGAAAATAGGTGTCATTTTCATAGTGAACTGGGAGCTGAAAATGCATGAGGAAAGCCATGGATAAAGAGTTAATGTCATGGTAAGTACTTCGAGGAAGCTCGATGCACCACTTGGCTACAGTGCCTGTGAGGGTCCATTAGGAAAGACGGAGACAAATGGAATCATCAATGTAATAGTTCAAAGAGCACCAAAGGTGATATGCCATCACGTGGGCTTGAGGATCTTCTTTTGATTTCGCATCAAACATTCGACAATTGCTTCGTATCTTGGACAACACCAGACGCAAGTATGGAGAATGAAGGATTAGATCATTCATAAGGTGAGATACATCTGGAAACTCAAGTGTGGCCAAGAAGGGAAATTGAGTATTAAAAGGAATAGGAGGTCAATAAGAAGGTTCGAATGGAGCAGCCCATCCCTACCGGTAAGGATTATGTCCTCACAGTGGGGGATTTTGGCCATATGGCATTTGATGTTGCCCCCATTGTGGATTACCTTGACCATAGGGACTATTCTGACCTTGAATACCTTGGAACTGTCTAGTTAGAGGTTGTTGATAAGCAATGTATGGGTTAAAAGGCCATTGAGCCTGTTGACCTTGGACATATGGATATTGGACCTATTTTCCTTGAACATATGGGTGGTGAACTTGTTGTCCCTAAACAAGATGATTTTGGACTTGGTGTCCTTGTGCATAAGGTTGATACACTTGTTTCCCTTGGACATAGGGATTTTATACCTACTACCCTTGACCAAAAGGATTTTGAACCTATTGACCTAGGGTGTTAGGGTTTTGTACTTGGTACACTTGGCTAGAAGGATTCTAGAGCTATTGACCTAGGACATTACAATTTTGGGCCTGTTGTTCTAGGACTTGACCCTGGCCTTTCCCTTGTAAGGGTTGACCCTATTGATATGTATACAAGGGCTGCTATTGCAAGAGTTGGCCTTGCGGCTAGAAAAATTGGCCCTGGGGCTATAGAGGTTAGCCCCACAAGGAGATGGGTTGGGAGGTTTATGGAGCATATTGCATCTGCTACTGCACGGTTTGCTGCAACTATTGCAAGGGTTGACCTTGAGGTTGTCGCAGTTGACCTTGCTGAGGGATCATTTTCCCTTTACTGTTGTGCGGGTAGCCCATGCTGCAACAAAGGTTTCCCTTGCGGTAACAAAGGTTGCCCTTATTGTTGTAGACATTGTCCTTGCTATTGCAATGGTACTTGAACAGTGCCCAAAAAATTTCTAAACTAAATCTGTACGTAGCCACCATGGAATGTGGATGAGCCAGGCTGAATGTACTGCCAAAACTAAAAGGTGTAAGGTTGATTAACCATTACTTGAGAACCATATGGAACATAAGGATTTTGGTATTGGAACTGAGCCTCATAGGGCTGCTAATACTGGACATTGCTCAACCGAGATGGACCAACGATATTTTGAACCTATTGGTACTGGACATTTCTTGATCCAGTAAGATTAGCAGGGTTGTGAATAATGCCATAAGAAGGCTGGTTAATACCAAGCATGTGAGCATGTGAGCCAGTCACGTTGGTGGCAGCTGACACCATAGAAACATTTAGGTTCTGCCCCCTAGGTAGTGGCATAACTTGGCCATTAACTAGAGGGATGGAGGAGTTAACGGAGACATTCCTTGAAAGAACCAATTAGACTGAACGGGTGACTAGGACTCATGATACAAGGGGGTTTGGAAAGGTGGGTTGCACCGGGACTGAGATAACATACTATTCAAAGGTTGTTTTTGCAATGAATGGACCTAAAGTAGGCATGGCACCTAACATCCAAATAGAATGATGGTAAAGTGATGAGGCACTAGGTGTACCTAAAACCAACTACCCCAAAGTCACATAGTTGGGCGAGAATGTCCCCTCTATAGGGGAAAAATTGAAGAGGAAAAGGATGTTCTTCCTCCTCGACAGTGTGTGGAGTAGAAACCTTTGACTCCGCTAGAGAGGTGACTGGAGCATTGCCTTTGGGTTCCATATCTAGGAACAAATGACGACGAATGGCCGAAGAAGTATGATAGGATAGTTCCAAAGGAACACCCAGTTGGTTGTATGGACTGTAAGGATGTTGCGGTGATACCATAAGAGGGTCAAACAGAGGATTCAGAGGATAGATAACCAGTCCAAGTTGAACATTAGTGGTTGTAAAATACTCAGGAGTTTGAATGGGATTGTCTGGAGATTCTGGGCCAAGATCAGTAGATGACCCAGTATCTAAAGTAGGTGGAGGACGAGATTAGTAAATGACCCAGTTGAATGCTCAAAACAATTATGAGTTCAACACCTTGGTCCTTGAATGACTTTTGTAACTCAGGAAAATGGCTCCTCAAACAATGTTTCAGACGGAGGAGAGGAAGAGGAACTAGGTGAATCAAATGGTTTCGCCACAATGACCTTGTCTTAGTCGACAGAAAAAATAAACTTCAAGGCTTTAAAATGTTCTTTAAAGGAAACTCATGATTTGGTCTAGAAAAGACTAATAGGATGTTATCAGATCATGGGAAATAAATTATTAAGACACATAAAAAGACTAGTGCTCTTTCATTTTTTAAGAGTAGAGAAAGAAACAAAGATGACTCTATCACTTTCAATTGGAAATGAGCTTGAAAGGACAAGTGCTCAAGTCATATTTTAAGTTTAATGAGTCAAAAATATCAAATGAGTACTCTGGATGATCTAGGTAAACATGATTACCATGCAACCATGAACTGTAGAATACCTCTCGGCAAACTAAGAAGTATGAGCAGGTAATCTCCCCAAATGTTGTGTTCGGTGTAACTCATTTGCAAGGTTTCCAACTCGGCTTCATAAAGATAAAGGATTGCAGCATAGAGGGGTCTCCTGTTATATGCTCGATAGTATGGGCAGCACAAGTCTATACTAGCACGGTCTAATGACAAAGCTAATGACAACTGCTAGGTTTAAAGATGTCAAAACACATCTCTAGCCTAGACCTTCTAGATATGATCATTAAATTTCGAATGTGCCTTAGCCTAATTGAATTCATTTTAAAGTTTATCTTGAGTTATGTTTCAATTTTTAGGAATTATGTGTACGAAGAAGGACAATCTTAGTTCCAAACTAGACCACAACAAGGACTCACAATAGGAGAACATTATCACCACTAATGAGCCACTTGTTTCCTCATTAGTGGGTGATTAGACTACACTGCCTCCCACTAGCTCCAAAACTTCACAAGAGTAGTAGAAAATTATCATACCAGCACATCTACTACAAGGGAGACAGAGAAAACTAGAATGGACATTTTCAAGGAGATAAAAGTAAGGAATGAAGCCTTGAATATTAACACCTATAATCAGTTCTGGAAGCATAATTTCAGTGCCCAAAGCAGGCTTCTATCGTCCTTTGATTCAGAAAAGGGTAAAATTCTAATGGCATTCCTCCAGGTAGAGGCTCCCTAGCCCAAGGTAGCATCAGACTACAAGAAAAAAAAAAATTAGTTTGACGTAAAAGATATGCGTCCCATTGACCAAATGGAGATGCACAAGTAGAATGCAGAAATGATATTTTCCATTGTCACTAACACTGCTTTGAGTTTGTATAAACTGTAGGTTACATTAGAAAATGTCCAATCATAGCTCAAGATGGAGAAGGTATCTACACTTGCCAAAGACACCAGGATCAAAACTGTGGAGGAATTGATGATCAAAGTGGGTTATGACCTTCAAACATCAATGCTACAGAAGATCTTATAAAAAAAATTATACATATCAACATTAAGGAAGTAGTTAAAATTACCAGCTACAAAAGATCCTTTGGCCAAGTATATTGAATAAACAGAGACACAAAAGGCAGATATGATGAATCTCATCATGGAGAAAAGAGCACAGTTGAAGAAAATGGAGATAAAAATGGAAAAGATAATTAAATAAGAGAAAACCTAAAAAATGGTTGTTGCCCCTTTAGAAGCACTCCCTATCATAGGCATTCCTACAACCATATCTTCTACAACAAGTACAAGGAGTGTTGGAGATCACTTGGGAAATGCATTACAAAAAATTTATCTCCAGACTAAGGGGATAAAAAAGTTGAGGGATGAAGTCAAACTTCTACAGGATCATCAAACGAAGAATGAAGCATTTCATGCTCCAAAGTTACAGAGAGCTCAAAATCAGATATAGTCATGGAAGAAGTCTACAACTGAGTCTTCTATTCGCTACCCAATGGCCCATGTTAAATAAATCATAAAAAAAAACATCATTGAAGAAATAGATGAAATCTAGCCATGTATCCAGATTGTATTCAAGCAACAGGAATTGATGGGGAAAGCCAAGAAAACCATTTCCTGTACCAATGTTGAATTGGGCGAAATGTCTATTACAACCAACAACATCATAAATCCTCAATTCCAAAAACAAATATGACCTAGATGATCTATGGTGGGCTCCAGTATTGCAGCAATAATGCTGCAACTCCTGGGACTCCCTTCTTTACTTTTATCAACCCGGTTGTTCGTAACAAACTTGGAAGCGACGGTGCTGTATGCACAAGTACTAGATCTTGTCGCAGCTATCACTTGGTCAACTGGCACAAGTCCGCTAGGGGCTTTAGCCAACTTCTATAAGTTCTCAGAAGAAGCTTTTAAATGATGAATGAAAGCTAACTCAAAGGGAGCTAATCTACTTGTGAAAAGAAACTGAAAGCCAAAGAGAAATGCAAACCCTAGCAAACACTAATTCTACCAGCTAGTTCTACTGATGCAAAAATGAGAATGAAAACTACTGAATGAGATGCCATTGACTTCAAAGAGGGAAAATGCATATGTCTTAGACTACTTTTGTCCTAGAAAGCATCTTTTTGTATTTTTTTGATTAAGTGTCGATTTTCACATACATATGCTTGAACTGTGCTTCACTCTGCAGGAGTGGATCAAGGAAGAGGAGTGCTTGGAAATGGTTGAAGAGGCTCAGAGGGGGTCTAAGGAGTCCCTAACACTCTTCCCCAGAGTCTCACAAGGTTTGGCTATTAGGAAACCTCACTTGTGAGCTTCTACAGGAAGTCTCCAGGGGTTCTATAGGAAACTTCAGGATTTCTACAGGAAACATCAGAATTTCTACAGGAAACTTCAGAATTTCTACAGGATGTTTGGAAGTCGGTTTTTAGGAGGTGGATGAGTGAGGGAAGGTGCATGGATGGATCTAAAGGTAGGTTAGGGGTCTAAAAATGGCCTAAGGACTGGTGGGTGGATCGGTGAAGAGGTGTAGAAGGCTGACTTGGCTTGAAGACGGCCAAGGCAATGATGAGCAAGGAGGTAAGGTTTCGTAGACACAAAGGATAGATGGGAAAAGGGCAGCTTAGCTACAAGACAGAACAGGAGGCCTAGATGATGCTTTGGGAGGATGGATGAAGGAAGAAGATGTCCTGCACGGTGGGCCTTGATCAAATCAACGAAGACCTGCAAATGATCAAATCCTAAACTAGTCTATTCTATCCATCAATCAACATAAATGAGAAGCACTTTATTTTGGAAGAAAACCTTGTACACCATCTATGTAAAGGAACATTTCAGATGTCCAAACCCATGACTAATCTCTGCAAATAAAACAAGCACACTAAAAGATTGCATAAACAAGCAAACTAGTGTTTTTGTGAGGCAACACTGTTTCCTCAATTCCAGCCCCAAATCCAATAAGGCCGAGGTGAAACCAGGATTGTGGTTGTCTCTTTTCCCTGGAGATCTTGCTGCTATTATCCTACCAAAACATCTAAATCAAAGTCATTCATAAAAAGTGATCTATTCTAGCAACACAACGAAATCTACTTAACAACAATGTGCTCAAATGCATAAAGAAGAAAACAGTGATACGTAAAGGAAAAGCAATAATACAGGAAGGAGGTCCTAGGCTGTCAGGTTGGGCCCAACCCTGAGAGCTTTGGCTCCTATGAAAAACTTAGATTTGATAGGAAACCAAACTGCTTCTCATTATCCAAAAATAATCATAACAGTCATGCCAAAAATGGCTACAAAGGAACAAAATAAAGCTGCAACACTGAGGTGCAAAGTACATAATAGTTTCAAAAGTATTTTTACGAAGGCTGAGGCCTCAACATTTATAGATAACGAGGGACATAGCTGGCCTCCTCAATCTGTGGAACTCGGTTGTCAAACTGTGAGTCAAATAGTCTCTTTCTAAATGTTGATTGGTTGCCTTCTAGATTCGGTTTGGTGGTCTTTGGAGCTCGGAGTTGGAGGTGAAGATCTTGAGGAAGTGTCATTGAATGCCGTAGGCACCCCTCCTTCAAGTCCTCACTTCAGGATTCGTTGCCTTATAGCTCATGATTGCTTTGACTTTGCTCCAATATATGTCAAAAACCTGAAATAGACACGTGTTAACCACCTAGGAAATGTAACTTCCCCTATTCGTACCAAAGACACAAACATACTAAAAATAATGCATAAACTATAGAAAATGACGGATTTGAACAAGGGCTGAACAATGAAAATTAGGCCAAATGAGCACAAATTGTTACCAATTTTGGGGCTCATCATCACCCCCCCCGCTAAAAGGGTTGCTCATCCCTGAGCAACTTTTCCAACTCCTCCTCTTTCATTGCTTTGATGGCCACTCTCACATCCCAGGCTTCTGAACTAGTGTCCTCCACACTGTCATGAAATCCGGCCTTCCTCTCCACTTCTTCCCACTGCTTATGCTCCTCCTCTTCCGAGCCTCCCTCTAATAATCCCAAAAGCAAGGGTGGACTTAGCTTGAGGCCTATCCAACTACCTTGGAGGTTCTGCATAGACTTCTTGTAGAGAGGTACCCATGCCAAAGCCTCCGTCATCCAAGTTGGAGTGTGATATTCTCGAGTTTTGAGGCTGTGGGACAATGTGTTCCACCTGCGGGTGCAAGCATGAACACTGTTGTCCCCAAGTAACCTCTCCATATCCTCGAAGTGTGCTATGGCCTGGGCCTGATGACCCATGTACTCGAATAATCCCTGAGAATTGGTTGCTAGGTGTTGGTGAGCGAATATCAGTGCTGTGCGGTCCCCTCGCTCTGCTCTAATCAACAGTGGTTCATTTAACTCTCGGTCCATGACATTCCTGACCTCAGCTGCTCTCTTCTCTTCGTGGTTTAACCATGAGGTCATTGCCATCAACTGCATGTCCCCTACTGCTGTGTTGGGGTCCCACAAAGTGATGTTTGGAAGGGCCAAGTTACGAAGGTAAACCTCTGAGAGCTTGGACTTATCTTCCGAGGAACTGGTGTTACATAAATCGGCGAACTGCTGCGGGTTTTGGATGTGAGAGATACCCCTCTGTGCCAATGTATTGATTTGGAACTCCAGCCACTGGTCCCTTAGGTACAGGCCATAAGATTTGGCCGGCTACCTACATTGCAGTGCTTCCATTGCCCAACTGGCCATGCAGGCTAGTTGTGCCTCCTTTTCTTGCACCTGTTGCCTTAGTGATTGTATCTCAATATCTGCCTGTAGTCCCCTTTCCTGTAGCTGCTGGTTGAACTCCTCAAGATCGGCTTGCATCTCTTCTTTCCCTTGAGGCTCTGCTGAGGGATCCTTGGCTTCCATGCCCCTTTCTTTCCCTTGTTCCTGCAGCTGGAGCTGATTTCTGAGCAACTCATTTTCTTCTCTCAACTTGGCTTGCTGGGAGCTTTCCACATGCCTTACTCTTGCCAGCTCCCTTTGTGCTTCCTTGAGCCTTTCCTCTAGAGGCCCAATATCTGCTTCTCGCTTAGATTTAGCTATGCTCATCCACGTGTGGGTTCGTACCCGTTCTTCTTCTAGTGCTAAAAACAATGGCACTATAAACTTTTGGGGAATAATTCTGCCTACCTCCAAAAAGTTATAATAAGAGCCCAAGTCGGGCTCTGGGCTTGGTTCCATGATAACATCAGGTTTCTCCTCCTTTGGTGGTGACTTGGCTGCTCCCTCCTCCTCTTGTGGTGACTCAACTACCTTCTCCTCCATCTGCTCAGTTTCCTTCAGGCTAGCCAGAGTTTCCTGTAGAATAGCCTCAACATCCTGTAGAGAGGCTTGTGAGCTCATTTTCTCCACTCTATCCTTCCATGAAGATGTTTTTGGGCTCCCCCTCTCATAAGTAATGGAGGCTTTGGAGGGGAATTTATCCCTTGGCGTGGTAGGGGTATCCACAATAGTGATTGGTTCTTTGGATGGAGGCTGGGGTCTGCCAGTCTTAATTCTCACACTCCTTCTTGCTTTGAAATACAGAGGAGTCTCCCTTTTTTGTTTTTCTTTTGGCTTGGGAGGAGTACTTAGGGTAGCCAGCACAGCTACTGCCTCCCTAGCTAGGATTTCAGCCGATTTCTCCTTCTGTTGTTCTCCTTTTGGACTTCCTGTAGAAATTCCTGTAGCGGTTGCTTTCTGGCTTCCTATAGAAGCCGTTTTCAATTTTCCTATAGAAAGACCTTGCTGTTTTCCTGAAGGAATTCTCTGCAAATTCCTGTAGGACCACTCTGCTGCTTCCCTATAGGAGCACTTTGTTGCTTCCCTGTGGGAGCACTTTGTTGCTTTCCTGTAGGAGTACTTTGTTGTTTTCCTATAGGAGTACCCTGCTGCTTTCCTGTACGAGTACCTTGCTGCTTTCCTGTAGGAATCGAGGGCACAGTTTTAGCCTGCTTGGCCGAGGGAACTTTTTCTTTCATCTTTTCCGAGGTAGCCTTAGGGGTGCCCTTACTGTCCTGGACTTTCTCAGTCCGTTCTGCCCTACTCTGTAGTCGTTTTTCTCTGGGCGTTGGGGCAATCCCATCATCCCCTGTTTTGGCAGCTTGCTTTGCTGCTGGTATTCCTTTTTGCTCCTTCTTGGATGCTTTGCCCTGCGTGTCCTGTCTTTTGGTCTTCTTCTTGGCCTAAGTAGGCTGCTTCTCTTCACTTCTGGAGGAAGTGAGCTCCTCAGCTAAGACTCAGATGTCATCATCCTTTGACATATTCCGGAAAATCTCCCATGAGAGAGGGACAGTAAAAGTGTGGAGTGCATCTTCCACGAGGAGCTTTATAAGCCCATGATGTGCTAGCTGGTCAGGTGTCCCTTCTCTGAGTTTGGTGGCACATTCAGTCATGGACTGCAAAAGCAAGTATGGAATGCTCAATTTTTGCTCCAAGGGGAGGTCCATGTGGTGTCTGAGTTCTGTGAGCAGTCGAAAATGATAACCATATATGATACTAAACCGCCCCTCGCACGTGATATACTTCATAATTTGGAGGCTGACTTCACTCCAGAACGGTTGTAGGCTAGTCCTCCGCACTCCGTTTTTATCCTCTAAGAATTGTTCTTCAGGCAAGAAGAATTCTTCTTTAGGCTTCTTACCCAGCTTCCTTTCCTCCTTATCCCACGGGATTCCCATTGGAAGATCAGTCACCCTGCTGATGAGATATGGTGTGAGTCTGAGGGTCAGTCCCCTGAAATTGACGATGGCCAATGTTTTTGACTTCGGCTCCAGGGACCGAAGGAATTCTTCTGTAATTTCATCATCGTGCCCCTGGAGCTTGTCACAAAATGACATCCATTGTGCACGGGAGAACAGTTCTACCACCTCAGGGGTTTCCCGTAACTTCTTTGAGTCTGACGGTTCCTTTCGAATGAACCCATTCGGCATGGTCAAATTCTGTGTTTGCGCTCTTAGATTGAGAATTCTGGGCAGATTCTTTCCTTAGAGTGGAAAAAAAAAGATACCTTTGGTCGATTACCCTGTTGAATTTGCCTGTTCAGATGTACAGAAGGAGGATTTCGAGAATTTCCACTCAGAGCCCAGAGCTACGTCTCTGTTATACATAGAGTGGCATAAAAGTTACAATTTTGACAGTGTTTCGGTAGGGTATCACCCTCTACATGAAGCAGTTTTCATTAATGCGTGAAGAAAGTTGCTCATGCAGATGACTACGAGGATTTTAGCAGCGACGCATATATAAAACCAGACAGAATTGCAGTTGAATTTTTCTACCCCTTTTCTATGTCAATTGCACCACCTTTGAAAAAAAAATCTTTGCATGGGGAGGTTAAATTCTGCCTACCTCTGAAATTCGCCACCCTCGATGTGAACAGTCTGCACTATTTCGGATGTCGCGTTTCGTGTAGTGCAGTTTCCTGTAGAAATTCGTTCTCAGCTTCCGAAGGAGTTTATGACAGCGCAAGACCAGTCTGAGCAGCAGCAAGACGCTTGAACAGGTAGAAAACTTCGGGTTAACCACTTGCAGAGGAAGAGGACGCACATTCGGCTGGGAAATAGTTGTTTCATAAATGACTACAGTGCGTCATAAGTATCAACCGGTTGATTTCGAATTGTTGCGGAATTCATGGTGCAGGGTTGAGCTGTCCCTGATGGTCCGTTGGCCGACGTCACCGCAATCATATCCCAGCGTGCCCCTGACCGCTGAATTCTCTCCACTGGAGTTACCACTGCCAATCTTGTCATACCTTCGCTTCTTCCCAACTGGACATTTCCCACGTGCCAATTATCCACCCTTCTGGCATAATTGATCCAGTTCAGATCCTATGAGGCTGCTTGACAGGCTGTGGTGGCCAGTTGAGCGACAACCAGCCTTGTTCAATCTGCCCATTTTCAAAGTTGTGCACATTCAGAGTATAGTTTATGCAATGGGACGAAATAAGGTTAGTTACTTACCTGTGTGGCCGTGGACGTGGTTTCGTCCAGGGTTCAAGACGATGGATGCCGGATCTGTGTGGTGCTGCTATGTGGTCAAGTGCTAGAGCTTCCCTGCATTGGCTGCTGCTAGTTGGGAGTCTTCGAGACCCGTTCCTCTGGTGGCGAACATGGCATACACCGATCCTGTGAGTTGCTGGTGTCTTTGTGGTAGGTACTCCAGCCAGATCAGCTGCTACAGGATTCCTGTAGGACATCCTGTAGCTGTTTCTCCTCCTGGGGTGCATCCTGACATAATTCACTTTTTATTGCACAGTTGAAAGGTCTTGAGGTCGCCTAACAGGTGAGCGCTCGAGCCTCAGGAGACCTTGTTTCTGAGATTGAAAAGAAACACAATTTTCCTTATTTGAAAAATAGAGTTCTCGTTGCATGTGCAGGTATGCTTGCTCAGATTGGAGTGGTGGTAGTGAAAAGAGGTGGAACGAGTGGGGGATGACAGAAAAGGGTGGTTGCATGCCCCGTAGTCGACTTAAAGCTCCAAATCTTTCCTCGTAGTTGATTCTGGCCCACTCAAACGTTCTACAGGAAGCTTCCTATAGAAATACAGAACTTCCTGTAGAAAGTCCTGTAGCTTCCTGTAGAAGGCCAAACCATGATCCGATTGTGCCCAAACTTTGAAAAAATGAGTGTTCATGGTGGACGTGCATGAGAGGCTATCTGGTAGCTTGATAGCAACCCTTGTCTTTGAGTTGACAGTCCTCCTTTTGTGCGTTGTATACCTACAAAACTTTCAAAGATCAGCTAATTTTTTTCTTCTTGTTTCTCTTTTCCTTCTTTTCTTTTTTTTTCTTCTCCTTTTTTTTTTTTTTAAGAGACAGCAGGGGCACCTCAATGAGGTTTTCACCCCTACTGCCTGCCTTGGGTGCCTTGAAAAGGTTTTCACCCAAGCATCTTTTATTCCCATTCTCTCTCTCTTTTTTTTTTTTTTGTGAGAGACAACAGGAGCGCCTCAATGAGGTTTTCACTCCTACTACCTGCCTTGGGCGCCTCAGAAAGGTTTTCACCCAAGGATATTTTTTCTTTTTTTTTTTTTTTTTTTTTTAAGAATATGAAATGAGGGTTAGGGTGTGCCCAAAATAGAGGCAGAACCCTTCTCTATGACCAGCACTGATTTTTCCATAGTTTTGACGAACTCTTGCCTTGACAGAGGCTTCCTGTAGATCTTGAGTTGATGCCCATTGACGAGCATGGGGATGGCTTCTCATCAATAGTTCGGATAAGAACAGATCCATTATCATTACACTTTTCTACTGCATATGGTCCTAGCCACCTCGTTCTCAGTTTTCCCTTGAAATCCTTATGTCTGGAATCATATAGCAGCGCCCAATCTCCCAGCTGGAATTGTTTTTCATTGAGGTGTCGGTCATGCCACACCTTCCTCTGAAGTTGAGTCACTTATGAGTGGAGGAGGTCCTTCATTCGAAGTTCATCCAACCCATTCAACTGCATTAACCTTTCTTGTTGAGCATGGATGAGGTCTAGGTCCAGCTGAGCTGCCATCCTCAATGTGTTGTACTCAAACTCAATTGACAACAAAGATCTCTTTCCATATACCAACTCATACGGTGTGAAACTGGTTGTGGTATTCTAAGTGATGTTGTAGGCCAAATTGGCCTCAACTAGGCGATCTTCCCAATCCTTTCTGCTGCTGCTCACCACCTTGGTCAAGATCCCCTCTAATGCTCTGTTGGTGACTTCCACTTGCCCATTCACTTGAGGATGATATGGGGTGGAAGTCCTATGCTTGATTCTGTGATGAACAAGCAGATCTTCAATCAAATTGGAGGTGAACTGGCTTCCTTGATCAGTGACTATCTCTCTTGGGTAGCCAAATTTGTAGAAAATGTTTTCTGTTAAGAACTCGGCCACCTTCTCTTCTGTTGCTGCTTTGATTTCTTTGGTCTCTGCCCACTTTGTCAGATAATCTGTGCACACAATGATGTAAGACTTTTGCCTTGAAGGAGGGTTGATAGGGTGCACAAAGTCCATACCCCACTTCTCAAATGGTTCAAGAGTCACCTGAGGTTGGAGAGGCATTTCATCCCTTGGGGTTGGTTTCCCCATCCTTTGGCATTGGTCACATTGGCTGATATATCTTCTAACATCTGCATGAAGAGTGGGCCAATAGTAGCCTGCCTGTAGAATCTTGAAGGCAGTCCTCTTGGCTGTAAAATGTCCTCCACAAGTTCCATTGTGACAATTTAGGAGGATGTCAAAGACTTCCTCCTCCCTTACACAATGCCTTAAGATCTGATGAGGGCCAAGTTTGAACAAGTTGCCCCGGATCCAAGTAAATGAGGAACTTTTTCTCACGATTCTGCTCTTCTCCTTCGAGGATAGATGCGGAGAGAACTGTGCTGAGACCAGATAGTTTGCTATATCAGCAAACCACGGGGAGAGTACTGAGATAGCAAACAGATGCTCATCTGGCATCTGGTCATCCACGATTCCTTCTTCACCTGCAGGCAAATCCATTCTAGACAAGAAGTCAGCGACAACATTTTCTCTACTTGGTTTGTCAACAATGGTCAAATCAAACTGCTGCAATAAAAGTAACCATCTAATAATATGAGCATTCACATCAGGCTTATTCATTAAATATTGGATTGCAGCATGGTCAGTATGTACAAATGTTTGATAGCCAGTGATATAGTGTCGAAACTTGTTCAGGGCATGGACCACAACCAGGAACTCTTTCTCGGTTACCGTGTAATTCATTTCTGCCTTGGATAAGTTTTTACTGACAAAGTATATAGCATATGGGAGTTTCTCTTCAACTTGTCCTAAGGCTGCCCCTATGGCTTTGTTCGAGGCATCCGTGTGGATGTGGAAAGGTAGGGCCCAGTTTGGGCCTCTCAGAATTGGAGCAAACACCAACTTATCCTTCAACTCATTCAGAACCTTCTAGTAGTCATCCGACCATTTAAACTCAACATCTTTTGCTAAGAGGCCAAAAAATGGCGAGGCCAGCTTACTAAAGTCTTTAATGAATCTAAGATAATATCCTGGTAAGCCTAGGAAACTCCGGACATCTCTCACCTTTTGAGGAGGTGGGACCCTTTTGATGATAACAACTTTATTGGGATCCACCTGTAACCCCTGGCGAGAGATGGTACGGCCTAACACGGTCCCTTCAGTCATTAGGAACTCACATTTCTCAGGACTGAGGGACAGATTCATCTCAATGCACTTACTCAAAACTTTTCCCAGGTTGGATAAGGCTTCCTAGAAGCTAGACCCGTAAGGAGTAAAGTCATCCATATAGATTTCTACCGAATCATGGACCAACTAGGCAAAGATGCTTAACAAAACCCTCTGGAACGTGGCAGGGGCATTACATAGACTGAAGGGAAGAACACGATAGGAAAAGGTACCCCATGGACAAGTGAAAGTGGTCTTATCTTGGTCTTCCGGGCTGATTTGAATCTGGTTGTACCCACTGAACCAATCTAGGAAAGAGAAAAATCTCTTCCCTGCCAGACCATCCAACACTTGATCTATGAAAGGTAAAGGGAAGTGGTCTTTCTTGGTGTCTTTGTTCAACTCTCTGTAGTCCACACAGATTCTCCATTTCCCATTTTTCTTGGGCACCAACACTAGAGGGGAAACCCATTCGCTATCCGAGATGGGGTAGATGAATCCCGCATCCAACAATTTTTGCACCTCTTGTTTAACAATGTCTTTGAGGGCTGGATTCATCCTCCTCTGGGGTTGCCTAACTGGTTTACAGTCCTCCTTGATGTAGATATGATGAGTGCAGACTGAGGAATGGATTCCCTTCATTTCCTTGTAGCTCCAAGCAAAGGCCTCCAAATGGCGGGTCAAGAGACTACATAGCTCCTTTTCCTGAGAGGGAGAGAGAGAGGAGCTTATCTTCAAGGTCTTCTCAGGGTCAAACTCCACATTCTTAACTCTGGGGTTGGTTGGATTAGTGGCACTTAGGTCCACTAAGGCATTGGCCTGGGTGTCTTCCACCAATTCTTCCAAGGATAGCTCACTAGGGGGAGGATTTTGGATTATGTTTTCAATCAAATCATCCTCGGTTGGAGGACCTCCCTTGGTGGCCTATACTATGCATAATGGTGGAGAGTAGACCTCATCCTCTTCTCCTTCTTCCAACCAGAGGGGTAAGTCATGTTCTATCAAAGGTTGGGCAGGAGGGTATAGGACCGGTTGCTTGGACATAGGCCCATTTTTTATGGTCATGCTTCCGGCTCGACAGCTGATGGAAGAATCTGCAATGGCCATCCAAGGCCTTCCCAAAATGAGCGGATAACTTGTGAGTTTTGCCTTAGGCTGGAGGACCAAAAATTCCGCAGCGTATTCCCACGAGTCTACAGAGACCAAGACATCCTCCACAATCCCTTCGGGAGTCACGGTGGAGCGACCTGCCAATTGCAGCACCATCGAAGTCGTTCTTAGGGAACTCTAAATATTGAGCTTAAGTATGGTGTCCCTGGTCATCACATTGATCGCAGCCCCTAAATTAATCAGAGTGTGGGGTATAATGGTGCCATTGATGTGGACATCAACTACAGGGCTCCCAAAGTCCAAATACTTCAGCCAGATTACTTGCCCCAACATGAGATCGGACAGTTGTCCTATGACATTGATGGTCAAGGTATCTTTCTTTCGCCTGCCTGGGTGCCTGAAACACTTCTCTTTAATCAATTTGTTGTAAATTGGTACATCTTTGATGGCTTGGAGAAGTGGAATTTTCACACACAACTACTTGAGTTCTCCCAGAAGCTCATCCTCCTCTCGGTTGGGCTGCGTGGTCGCTGTGAGTTGCTCAGGAAAGGGTGGAATGGCTTGGGGTTCACTTTCCTGTTTCTCTTGCTCCTCTTCTAAGGGAGGAGGTTGGCGTTCTGGAAGGACTTTCCCAGATCGTAGGTTGATCTCCTGGATCTCCATAGCATAGGTAGGGCATGATGTCTCCCTAGTATATACCTGCTGGGCCTGTCTGTTGTTGGGGTTCGGGTTTGGTTGAGCAGGCATCTGGGGTTGTCTTGGCGGAGCAGGAGGTAATGGTTGGGGTTGAGTTGGTGGTGGAGGCAGAATGGCGGGAGGAGTGTTCTATTGGGGCCTCCACCCTGGTTGAGGTGCATTCCACTGAGGTTGTGGCTGGGCATGAGAGTTTAACGAGTGAGAAGGAGGTTGAGTTTGGTATGGAGATGGATAAGACCATGGAGGAGGTGCGGACTAGGAAGGATGAGTAGGGGGACCCCAAGAAGGCATATGGGCAGGTTGGTTGGGGTGGTAATAAGCTTGGGATGACCCTTGCATTCCCTGTTGATAAGGTCTGGGTCCATGAGGCCTCCTTTGGTTGAGGAAGTAGAAAGGTTCAGTAGCCACCTCAGTCCCTAGGTACATGGCTTTAAATCCAGGCAAGGTAGGGCATTGGTTGGTGGGATGGTCTTACTCACACACGAAACATACCTCTATTGAGTGTAATGGGCACTCATTCTTGGGGTGCTTCCTTGTGCATCTAGGAAAAAAAATGGCCAAGGCCCTCTCAGCTTCTTCTTTCTTCTGCTGAATTCGGAAGGTATCAAGTTGCATGGCAATGGTCTGTCTCATTTCACTCTTAAGATCTTCCATCTGGTTAGCAAACTCATGATTGGAGAGAGAGGTGCTAGCTGAGAGACGACTTCCCCTACCTCTCTTCCGGGCCACCCTAGAATGGTTTCTAAACACGGTCTTTATGTCCTCATAAGGTAGTTGGTAGATATCTCCTCTAGCCAGCAGATTAAGGGTGTTGAGAAGGTCTTCAGGGACTCCTCAGAGCAGAACCAACTTCAGAGATTCCAGGTCAAGTGTGCACCTGGCTCGTTTATAACTGAGTTGGAACCTTTCCTCATATTCTTCCAAAGATTCATCACTGCCCATGGTCATCCAAAAGATTTCCCCCTTAGTTTCCTTGGACCTACAATAGTCTCTGTACTTGGTGTTGAAAGCTTGTTGCATTTGAGCCCAAGTGGTGATACTGTTTCCAGGCAACCCCATGAACCAGCGTAATGCTACATCCTTGAAGGTAGAGGGAAAGAGTTTCATCTTTTGCTCATCCTCAGCATAGTCATAAGTTCGACAAAGGACCGCAAACTCGAACAAGAAGGTATCAGGGTCCTCAGTAGTCAGACCATGGAAATGAGGTAGTGCAAAGGGACTTATGTTTTGCATTTTCATGTCTCCATTGGTCTCTCGAGTGGGAAAGGCACCCTCTATTTTCTCATCTTCTCTTCTACCGTTTTGGTTTTCAGCCATGGCTACAGATGGAATCGTTTCTAACTCTTCTTCTGCTATAGGATCTTCGTATATCTCAGGAGGTTCACCTATAGGTTCTTCTGGCTCACTGTCACCAGAGAAAAGAGAAATTTGACTCAGTGATGTGGTGGGGGTGTTGGGTAAGAATTTTCCAATCTTATCTCTATTCCTACGAGGCATGAAATGGAAAGACTTTTTCTTGTTTTTTGTATTTTTTTCCTTGTACCTGCAAAACTAAAATAGGTTGAACTGCAGCTAACTATCTTACTGAAAGGAAAATGCGGAATTGAAATGCTAATTTACGCTTGCAAAATTGAAATGCTAATCTATGAAAGAAGAATTGAAATTCTAATCTATGCTTGCAGAATTAAAATTGCAGAATTTGAATGCTAATCTATGAAAGCAGGAAATGTCTATTCTACTTTTGCGGAAATGAAATTGCAGAATGGAAATGAAATAAACTACTTAGCAGAAGTTTGTAGAAGAAAATAGAAGAATAGCAACAATCACCAATACTCTGACACTTTCACGGCAGCGGCGCCAAAAATATGGTGGGCTCCAGTATTGCAGCAATAATGCTGCAACTCCTGGGACTCCCTTCTTTACTTTTATCAACCCGGTTGTTCGTAAAAAACTTGGAAACGACGGTGCTGCATGCACAAGTACTAGCTCTTGTCGCAACTATCACTTGGTCAGCTGGCACAAGTCTGCTAGGGGCTTTAGCCAAATTCTATAAGTTCTCAGAAGAAGCTTTTAAATGATGAATGAAAGCTAACTCAAAGGGAGCTAATCTACTTGTGAAAAGAAACTAAAAGCCAAAGAGAAATGCAAACCCTAGCAAACCCTAATTCTACCAGCTAGTTCTACTGATGCAAAAATGAGAATGCAAACTACTGAATGAGATGCCATTGACTTTAAAAAGGGAAAATGCATATGTATTAAACTACTTTTGTCCTAGAAAGTATCTTTTTGTATTTTTTTTATTAAGTTTCGATTTTCACATGCATATGCTTCAACTGTGCTTCACTGTGCAGGAGTCGATCAAGGAAGAGGAGTGCTTGGAAATGGTTGAAGAAGCTCAGAGGGGGTCTAAGGAGTCCCTAACATGCTTCCCCAGAGTCTCACAAGGTTTGGCTATTAGGAAACCTCACTTGTGAGCTTCTACAAGAAGTCTGCAGGGGTTCTACAGGAAACTTCAGGATTTCTACAGGAAACTTCAGGATTTCTACAGGAAACTTCAGAATTTCTACAGGAAACTTCAGAATTTCTACAGGAAACTTCAGAATTTCTACAGGATGTTTGGAAGTCGGTTTTTAGGAGGTGGATGAGTGAGGGAAGGTGCATGGATGGATCTAGAGGTAGGATAGAGGTCTAAAAATGGCCTAAGGACTGGTGGGTCGATCGGTGAAGAGGTGTAGAAGGCTAACTTGGCTTGAAGACGGCCAAGGCAATGATGAGCAAGGAGGTAAGGTTTTGTAGACACAAAGGATAGATGGGAAAAGGGCAGCTTAGCTACAAGACATAACAGGAGGCTTAGATGATGCTTTGGGAGGATGGATGAAGGAAGAAGATGCCTTGCATGGTGGGCCTTGATCAAATCAATGAAGACCTGCAAATGATCAAATCCTAAACTAGTCTATTCTATCCATCAATCAACATAAATGAGCAGCACTTTATTTGGGAAGAAAACCTTGTACACCATCTATGTAAAGGAACATTTCAGATGTCCAAACCCATGACTAATCTCTGCAAATAAAACAAGCACACTAAAAGATTGCATAAACAAGCAAACTAGTGTTTTTGTGAGGCAACACTATTTCCTCAATTTCAGCCCCAAATCCAATAAGGCCGAGGTGAAACCAGGAGTGTGGTTGTCTCTTTTCCTTGGAGATCTTGTTGTTATTATCCTACCAAAACATCTAAACCAAAGTCATTCATAAACAGTGATCTATTCCAGCAACACAACGAAATCTACTTAACAGCAATGTGTTCAAATGCATAAAGGAAAAAAATAGTGATACGTAAAGGAAAAGCAATAATACTGGAAGGAGGTCCTAGGCTCTCAGGTTGGGCCCAACCCTGAGAGCTTTGGCTTCTATGAAAAACTCAGATTTGATAGGAAACCAAACTGCTTCTCATTATCCAAAAAGAATCATAACACTCATGCCAAAAATGGCTACAAAGGAACAAAATAAAGCTGCAGCACTGAGGTGCAAAGTACGCAATAGTTTTAAAAGTCTTTTTACGATGGCTGAGGCCTCAACATTTATAGATAAAGAGGGACCTAGCTGGCCTCCTCAATCTGTGGAACTCGGTTGTCAAACTGTGAGTCAAACAATCCCTTTCTAAATGCTGATTGGTTGCCTTCTAGATTCGGTTTGGTGGTCTTTGGAGCTCGGAGTTGGAGGTGAAGATACCGAGGAAGGGTCATTGAATGCCATAGGCACCCCTCCTTCAAGTCCTCACTTCAGGCTTGGCTGCCTTATAGCTCATGATTGCTTTGACTTTTCTCCAATATATGTCAAAAACCTGAAATAGACACGTGTTAACCACCTAGGAAAAGTAACATCCCCTATTCGTACCAAAGACACAAACATACTAAAAATAATGCATAAACTATAGAAAATGACAGATTTGAACAAGGGCTGAACAATGAAAATTAGGCCAAATGAGCCCAAATTTTTACCAATTTCGGGGCTCATCAATCTAGCAGTAGATGATAGAACATAAACCATCCTGGACTTAAAGAAATTTCTAACAAAGAAGAAATTGGTTGTACAACTGACAAAGAAGTGTCACACTCTGGAGGTAGCAGTTAACAGGTTTTTCACTAGAATAGATGCATTGAACAAGAAAGGTTTCCCTTCCTTATTTGTGATCAATGAGAAATTAATGACCAGGAAAGATGACATGAAGAAGCTTCAGGATATTGTTAAGGACACAACTAAGTCTTCCCACATAAAAGGTTCTATGATAGGAAGAGATTTTTACGAAGCTATCAAGTACACAAGTTTTATCCAACACAAGATAAAACACATTTTTCCTGTAAAGCCCACTTTTTCTTAACAAACTGAGGTATATGAGATCTACCGCAAGGTGACAAAGATTACTATTCCTGAAGAAGAGCGGTGGGGAAAGTTGTGTGAATTATAGGATTGAAAAGATAGGTCATCTACACTAGTGCAACACACAAACAGTGGCCACTCAATAACTGTTCTCCTCCAAAGCAGGTCCATATGTTCATATCACTTCAATAGATGCATTCCTTTTGATTGCATTATTTCTTTTTTGTTAGTTCTATGTTAATAATAGAATGTCATGTCACTAAGGGATTAATTGTAATATTTTTGTAAATTTTGATTAAATACTTCATTCTGTCATAGTATTTAGGGTTGAGCCCTTCAAAAAGTTATCAAGTACATTTGTTCTAAGTTGGAGCATTTTTTAGATAATAAAATATTATGGAATTTCCTCATATGGTCTGTCTCTCAGTTAGTTGTACTTCATCTTGTTTATTCATTATGTCTTCTTCATATAAATCATGTCTTTTATAGTTATCTGATTTAAAATTTAATTGAATTTCAGTTTCATTTTTTATCCTCTTTGAAGTTGTAATTTAAAGAGGAGATAAATTTATAGAACTATTTTTTATTGTAAATTCCTCTTTGAACATAAGTTACACTAGATCTCTATGATAGTCTAATTTTCTTTTGCCGATTAAGAAAACATCTTTGTCTTAATTTCTGCTTATAAATGGTTAAATACTTAGTTTGAATATTAAATCAGTTATACTTCTCCATATTCTACCTATCCATCATAGTAAAATCAAAATAACCATGTGGATGTAAAGAACAAAATTTTGTTTTATCAAGAATATATCTAAGTTTAATGCACCTATTTATAAACAGTTCACTAGTCATCCAATCATTTAAAACAACAAAACATTATACATGATTTGTCATAACTAATTGACCTTAGGTTATCTCAAAGGAAAAAAATACCTATTCTCATTTTCCACATGAAGTAGGTGAATTCTTTATTTGAGAGTTCTTCTTTCTCTTCCTCATTTTCTTCATCCTTACAATTCCAAGTTTTTCCTTTTTGAGTCTGCTTGTCCTTACTACTCTTCTTGGATGTGGCAAATTTTGTTTCTATGTGAGATGTGCCATCCTATTTTTAAATCTCATTTCATATGCTGTAAGAATTCCATGCAATTAATCTCTGATGATATTGGTCAAATTTGATCCATCTTCCAAGACAGATACCTTAGGGTTAAATCTTGCTAGCAAGGTTTTGACGAGCTTTCAGAAAACAATTTTCATTTCAACAGGTTATCCCAACTGTTCCAATGTATTTGTTGTTTCATCAACACACTAAAAGTATGCAGCAATATCTTGATCTTCCCTCATTTTGAGATGCTTATATTTTTCCCTAAGAATTTGAAGCTTTACTTCTTTCACCTTTCAGTAACCTAAATATATATTTTGAAGCTTGCCGCATATCTCTTTACCAATTTTGGAACTCAATACCTTAACATAAATAGATTCTATAAGCCCACTGATAATAATATATTTAGCCTTTTCATCATATAGCATAGTTTTCTTACCATCTTCATCCTGGGTCGGTGTGAAGCCTTTGTCAACGATTTACCATACTTGGTATCCTTACACCAGCAAATGAACCTACATTCTTCTAGTCTAAAGTGCATAGTTATTTCCATTGAGCAAAGGAACTAAATTCTTACTATATTCCATGATCTCCTTCCAGTTGTTAGATTGTTATTGAGGGAACCAAGATTTGATACCAATTGTTGGAAATAGAGAGAGGGGATCTTGAATCAGTATCCCTTAGCAACTAACACTTTTAAGTATTTTTAGAGAATTAGTTAATATTAAATTATTATTGATGCTTATGCAATAATAGAAGTAAATAAAATAATACAGTAGATACGAGAATTTTAGGTGGAAAATTCCCTCCGATTAAAAAACCACCAAACGCTTTTCTAATCAATTCTTTAATCTTCAACCCCAATTGAAATGAAAGCAACAACTTCCTAGAATTCTAGAAAACCAATATTTTCTAGCTCCCACTCGAAGGACACCCCAATGCCCTGGTTGCTTTAGTAGTCAACTCAAAGGTTGCCCGAACTTCCTAGACCAACCTACCACCTTGAAGTGTTCATAGGTTCCAACCCGTAGGCGACTTCATGCACCAACCTAGCACCTCCGAGCCACCTTATAACGACTGAAAGGAGACAAGAGTGTGGATTCACATACTAGGTACAATGATCCATGATACAATATGATTTACAATTATTTTTATGAAACACGCAATCACACTATGACCTGCAACCCAAACATGACATCATCCCAATAAAGATTCCTATACCTCTAAATAATTCCTTTTTGACTCTAGGCAGGTTGAGTATTTTACAATAGTGACTCCTCCAATGATGACACCTTTACAAATGAATCTCTTACAACTTTACAGTGATGACTCTTGGCCTTGACACTTCTTCACAATATACATAAGGTTGTCATGTCTTCAAAGGATGTCCCACTGCGATGCTTCCTTTAATTTGATACTTCTTCTCTTGAATTCTTGCATGAAGTTGTACTTGAATCATCTTCTACATGCATGCAAACTTTTCCTAGTGAACCCAATCCCAAAACAAAACAAAATACCTTTCAACTTAACTCTTCCTACAAAACACATGTAAGTGCATAATAATGATGAAATACTACAATGCATAACTGAAGTGTGCTTATCACTTTTGTTGTTAACTTGTTGTAGCAACAGAAAAAGACTCCCACTCTTGGTATAGGCCTAGACTCTATGCAAGACTATATCCAAAAATGACCTAAAGATATATACAATAAAAACTGATGACAGACCCTTGACTTGTGATGGACCAAGTTCTAAGTACAATAATAGAGACCATTCTATCAACTATGACAAGACAAGTTACATGAAATTACAACATCATATAGATTTACCAGACTTGGTGTAGCATAAGAATATGTAGCATCAAATGTGTAGTGTCAAGAATAAGACATCGAAAAACTAACTTTGACATATAAAGACATAGAGATATAACTGAGACACTGTATAGAATTACATTGTCCTGCAAAAACATATTTTATATATGATAGCGAAAATTCAAATTTAAACACTAATAATACATTCCTTTCTATAGGAGACTTACCCTTGATTGTTGATGTGTGGTCCTTACTATGGTGATCCTTGAATGCATGTGTTTTCTTTCCTTCTAGGAGATCGATATTGAATCTATTGTACATATGTAATTTTGGATCTTTATGCTCTACAATTTCATCCTATGGTAGCTCTCTAAGTCCTTTTTCGAACCTCATAGACTTGATCAATATTTTATTCTTCAAGAAGGAGTTATGACCAATCTCCCACGATGACTTGATTATAGACTACTTCAATAGAGTGAAATTGTACGAAGTGCCAGGTGTCACTATTATGACCTTCGGCCTTGAAAACACTACTCAATTAACTACTGTATGTCCTCTTTCTGTGACTATTTACAAAATTTGAAT
This sequence comes from Pinus taeda, assembly GCA_000404065.3. Classification (NCBI taxonomy): domain Eukaryota; kingdom Viridiplantae; phylum Streptophyta; class Pinopsida; order Pinales; family Pinaceae; genus Pinus; species Pinus taeda. The sequence goes on from APFE031187067.1 coordinate 42,006, forward strand.
CCAATGCTCAGAGAGAAATTTATGATATTTTTCCCAATGTCACTTGTTTGACATAATTCGAGAGCCTACAAAAGCCCTAAATTCCTCAGATCATATATCCGAAATATAGCGACACAAGATATGAAAAGTGGTCACAAGGTTCATCAATATTTCTTCTCAAATGGCTTTTACTTTTACCTTTTTAAGTTTCGTAAAAAAAAACTTATATCGAACGTACGATTATGACAAGTTTGAAGCCACAAAATCCCTACTAGAGGAGTATATGAGTGTCATTATTTATATGAATGCCTTGAGTTGAGATGGTCATCAACATGTGAAGGTTGGAGGGACTTTACGACAATCTATTATTATTATTCTTAATTATTGACTATTCAATGACTAGTGCCATGCCACAACTGCATAGGGTTTTAGCCTACTAACTAGGGTTACTAACTTCAAACATGAATATCTCTCAAATCATGAAGAATTACTTTGTATGCCATATATCAATGGAAACATCTCGAGAACTAGAATATATATAAGATCCTTGAGTCAAAATAGTGTAAGTTGTCATGTCAAAATTCCCATGAAATATCGGGGTAGCCCGTGGTGCTACTTGGGTTGACATCAATGGCAACCACTCATCAACAATTGAATTCTTATGTGTTTAACACCTATTGACCATCATTTTTCTCTATTCTAAATTTGAAGGTTTTTCCCAAGAGGAAATTGGGTAACAAGATGACTAAGTCTAAGAAAGGAAAGAAATCTAACGAAGCCACATAATCTTGTACATCTAATGTAACATAAATTCCTCCATTAGTCTCATATACAACAAGCACTATCGACAGTGATACTTCCTCATGGGAAACAATGTACTACTTACTTGAGAGCAAGGGTCCAAGGATAATTCAGAGTAAAGAAACCACAAATGCCACTACCTCTTCAGAAGCCTCTCACTTTGAGGCTGCAAGTTCTTTCTTACACAAAATTGCTACTAGACCAAAGATTTTACCATACACCAATATGGTAAAATAGATAATAGATAATATTAATATTTATGACTAGGCATTGCAGACTTCAAGGAAAATGGTTATTGGTTCCTTCACAGTAGAAGACCTAAAGAGAATTTATCATATACTAGATACATGAAAGGTATATTATAAATCCTTCCTTGATCATTTCACAAAAGAGAATGAGGAACCATCTGACCCAATTAGGCAATGGAGGTCCAATTCAAATAATCAAAAATAAGGAAAATCGGGTATGTATCCTAAAGCACCTCTCGTTGCTCCCTACTCTTATGTCACAACTATGATGTGTATATTATTTGGGTATGCTAATACAACCAATTTTTCTATTGAGTGGGTTCCCCTAATAGATGCAATAGTAAATTGTTTTATAATGGATTGGGGTACTATATTTTCTAACAACCTTTCCTTACAAATTCAAGAATATTGGAAAAAATGATTTTTCACCTCTAGAACAATCCCACCATTTTTTATGAGTGCCTACATTATGGATTTAGTCTATTTCACCACTAGCTTACCCACTATCAGGTGGAAATGGACTATTCAATAACCTACCCCCATCCACATATATCACAAAATCCTCTGGGAATCTAATTTCCAAACTCATTTCTATAAAATCTTCCAAGGATTATGCTACCCATCCACGAAGTTGTTTTTGAAAATAAGGCCACAAGGTTTTCTGATGAGGCGAAGATTGATATTTTACTATTAGGTAGGTGGTTCGGAGTAGAACTATTTACTTATATTTGAGTCTTTGGAAGCATTGCACCTCCCCATGTTCTCCCATGGTATATGCCAGACAAACTACTTCCTAGAGAAATATCTTACCAAACTATAGGAGATGGGATTACCAACACCCTTAAAGAATCTAAAAAGTCTCTTTGGCCTTCCTTTCCCCTCCAATGTGCTTCCTATGCATTACACAGTTTCAAGTATGATATGCTTTAAATAGATCACATTACTTGTTTAAGGCTTGCCACTATTCCTATAAGATATTTTGACCCAAATAAGGTTGCACAAAACTTCAATACTTCAGTTAAAATAAGACAATTCAACAATGAGGAGCATGATTTCGATGACTTTGTTGAGTCAACCTAATATTTTCACAAGTGCAACATTTGGCTACTCTAATATTCAACCCACCATGTTTGGCTTATTTCCACCACTACAGGAGGAAAAGGTTACAAATGGTCCCTTTGGATCTATTAGAAATCTCTATGCCAAATGCTCGAAAGGAAGAGAGCTCAAGACAAAGGTCAGAAAAGGGCTCAGAACACATTTTTGAGGATGATTCACACAAGAAATCAGAACAAGGTTCTAAACAAACCTCAAAGGAAAGATCACCACAGAGTTTGGAGAAAGGCTCAAAGCATGACTCAGAGCATAATTCATAGAAGAGCCTAGAGAAGAGACCAGAGAAGAGTCCTGAAAATGACACTGAGAAGGAATCTTAAAAGGCCTCAATAGAGAAAGAAGTGGAAGATGATTCCAGTGTATACAGATGGAACCCCCTTAAAGAATCAATTGGATGATGCATGGCAACAGTTTGATCAACAAATAAGAGGACAACAAGAGGAAAAAGGTGTTGAAATGGAAACAACATTCAATACGCCCCAAAACACTAGACAAGGCTCACTCACTTATCTTGATGTCTTTTATATTCCAAACCATCAAGTTGTACTAAAAATACATAGGAAAAAGATGACAACAGAATAATTCTCAATGATAATTACTGATAATGAACCAATGGATGTAGTATGGAAGGATACCCCCATGGATCCTTTAAACAATATGACCAAATTATCACAATATGCAGGTGCTTATGTATCTTTGCCTGTTGACAAAGCAGTGGAATTCAAACAACTAGTAAGGGAGAAATATGAGAGGATACAAAAACTAGAGAAGTAGTTGGCTAAATAAAAACAAAATGTAGACCATCGAATTCAGGCACAAATGGCCAATTAAAATAAATTTTTAGCTAGTTTAAATGCCAATATCAAGTAGAAACAAGTGCCAAAGATAGTGAAATAAAAAGCCTGTAGCTTTCTATAGATCAGTTGAAAGATAATCCTAATATTGACAGTTTCATAAAAGATGAACTAGAACTTAATTCCTTATTATCTAAGAAACAAGAAACATTCTTTTAGAAGCTATCGGGCATCAATCCAGTGTGCACGCAAAGTGATTTACTTATAAGTCAAGCATCCGATCTGAGGATCACATTAAATGAGATTGATCAAAAGATTTTAGGGTACATTATATGGTAGGATACTCCAGAGGGAAAAGTAGCAGAACTTTATAGGATAAAGGAATATCATAAAGATACCCTCTTTACCAATTTGGATATTCGGCTAAAGAAGCCATAAATAGCAATTTCAAGAGCGACTGATGCTGCAAATAATATCATTATGACTATCAATGATAATTTTCGCAATGCCAATTTGATACAGGAATGTGCACCTTGGAGTCTCCCTGAGATTAGAGCCTTAGAAACACATTGGCAAGAAACTTTCAGAGTAAGATAAGAGTTGACTAAACAACTGACAAAGCTTGACTAATAAGTATATTGCAGATATCTGGTGAAGCCACATAGTCAGTGGCTAATGCTACACTGCCTCACTGACTCATCCATGCATATGCTTCCTACTCTCTCAGATGCAGTGTATACAGGACAGTTGCACAAAACGACAGGTCAACCTCTTGAATTCAATCGGATGGTGGATATCTATGGGATCGGGTAACGAATGAAGGAATAGACACTATTACATGCTAAAACCTGTCATTTTAATAATTTTCGTTTTATGTAATTTTGTCACTTATTTTAAGGATATTTGTTTAAACCTTCTCATAACTTTCATGTAATTTCTATTTTAGTACTTTATTATATAATCCTTTTCACCTCTTTTAAGAAAGGGCCATGAATTTGTCAATTTTAGGTATGTTCTATGTTTAGAGAAATTTATCTCAATTTTCACAATTAGCTCAATATCTTTTCCAGGTTAGCAATCACATCAGAATAATAGCAAATTGCAGATAGAACATAAACATAAATTGCAGAAAACAAACCAAGACAAGAGGACACAAGATGTGGTGCTAGCCAGGGACAAACCTTAATGTGGGGAAACGATTGATCAATTATTATTATATGTTCTTCAATAGTTCAACAGAGAGAGAGAGAGAGCGAGAGAGAGAGAGAGAGAGAGAGAGAGAGAGAGTACATTTACAACAAAAGTCAACACTTTCACCTATCTAAATAAAATCATAGATCATATCTAAGAAGATGATACATGAGGTAGCTGAACTTAGTTGAAGACATGTTGCTTCAATTGATTCTCCACGATGACTCCATCACCTACCATTTTGTTACTCCTCATCATCATAATGCACCTCATTGTGTTGCAACATGTTTCACCCGTCATCACTATGCTGCACCTCATCATGCTTCATTAGTCACGACTTTACCCATCACTGTAATGTTTCACTATGCAGATATCTTCATTGCACTATGCCCAAATGCATGTTGCAGTACCTCATCATCCTATTGTTGCAATACATTCTTACTTCTACTATATTTCCATCATTAACATGTTGTCCAATTGTTGCACTAATGTCCAACAACATTGATCTACACCATGCTTATCCATTTTTGCTCATATGTGCACTATGTTGCACTATAAAACATGCTATGCATTACTAATCCTATGTGCACTATGTTGCATTGTACAACATGTACTCACAGTATACATCATGTACCTATGGCTGCTCAACAAACTAATCCAAAACAGGCCAAATATTTTACCCAACACATGACACAACTCTTGCTCCAAGTGTGTTGTACTGTTGTCCCTGGTTAGGGCATGTGCATGCTGCAACAACCCTTAAATACCTTCACAAATAGCCTCCCTTTTTCTGCATCCTAGTATTGAAGAGGTGTGGGCAGGCTTCACTGCTATCTTGTGCATATATAGCCCCTAAACAACTCCACTCTTCCCTCCAAAGAGAGTTAGGACCTGCGGGCCACCTACAACACCATACGCTGCCCTTCCTTCAAAAATGTGGCACCAAAGACACCTACACACACACTGAACCAATCTCTTCTTGCCTCGACCCTCTATGGAGATATCTCGGCCTCCGCTCATAGCAATTCGGCCATCAAACATACCCTAGAAACATCCCTAAAACACCATGTTGTTTTGTCCCTCTTTTCTGTGGCTAAAACTAAGAATGTTTAGGGTGGCTATATCATGAACAACATTTACGGTAGCATTGATATGGACAATGTATAGAATTGTGTCCACCATAAGAGTTTCCCTCCATGTAGGCTACCATATTAGGACGTAGAGCCTTCTCTTCATTACCTGCATCTAGATCTAGGGCATCCCTTCTCCATGACAGCGTTGAGCTATGGCATACTCTCCTTATAGCTACGTAATTTCTAAGGGTATCTTCTTCCCACCAAAAACCCAAAGTGGAGAGGAAGAGATCACAAGAAATGTGTGTTCAAATGACTCTCAAGTGACCTCCTTTTATACTAAAACGTTGAGCACATGTCGGGGTTATTTGATTGTTGGCCAGCCTTGACAAATTGTACCATAACACAAATAAATTCATATATCCATGAATACTTATCGAAATCAGATTATCTTTAGATAAATCCTATGCCTCTCGATGAGAGGGATCCAAGAAAAATATCAGCTATCATTAATAAGCTAACCCACATGGAGTTTAGCCCTAGTTTCCAATTTTAACACTCCCTCTAAACTAGGGAGAACTCAATCCACTAATCCATCTTCCAGACTGTGCTATCTCTATCATCAGTGCCCTGCATTTCTCTGATCTGATCTACTCTTCTTTGCTCTACTTTGCTCTTCTCTATTCTGCTCTGCTCTACTGAAGCATGAAGAAGAATTGATCGAGAATGTCTCATGCCATTCTCCACTGACTCGAAGTCAGTCCCATCTAAAGAGAGTGTGTCATGTCACTCTTACTGATCCCAGATCAATTCCAAAAGTGAGTGAATTATATCAGTCTTACTGACCCAAATTCAGTTTCATTGCTCCCATATCAATATCAAAAGAGAATGTCTCAAACTACTCATACTGACCCAAAGTCAGTTTAATTGATATCATATCAATATCAAGAGAGAGTGTCTCAAACCAGTCATACTGATCCCAGATCAGCTCCAAGAGAGAGTAAGCTATATCACTCTTACTAACACGAAGTCAGTTCAATTGATACCAAAGCAATGTCGGTCATCCTAGCATAGGGGGTACAGTATATACATGATGCATCCATCGGTAATACTACGGTCCCTATCCTCATTTCCTTGCTCATTGGCCAAATGAGAGGTACTTCCCATGAGTCCCAAACTCCATGGGTAGGATGGCTCAGTAGGAGAACCACTCATCCTACCCACAAGTCACCACAGGGTATCACAGGGGAAGGATGAACCATTCACCCTATACACAGCACACCACTAGGGGAGGGTAAGTTGCCCTATGGTCACTTGTTGCTACAGGAAGTACCCCAAGGCCCCCAGAACTCCCAGAGCTCAATGCATGCATCATACAAGACTATCATAAGAAGGTCTCTCAATGACTCCAAGTCATTTTGGAAAGTCACAAATTTGACCTTTCCTCGGGGCTTCAACAGAATGTATGTGACCTGCACATCAGTCCCAATGTGATGGAGCCTTCTTTCTCATTGATCTACCATATTCTAGATAAAGTGGTACCTAATTTTTATATGTTGGAGTGACCATAGAATATGAGATTCCTCAATAATTGAATCCCCCTTCAGTTGACATAGATATCATGGTGTTTTCCATCATGTGTACAAATAGCTTAGTGAATATCTTCCCTTATCAAGTAGCTTCACATGAGGTCATACTCGTAGCTATGTATTCAGTCTCAGTGATGCTCAAACCAACCGTCTTCTTCTTGCTACTCATCCAAGATATCGAAGCAGAACCCAAAGAAAACAAGCACTCAAAAATCCTCTTTCCATCCTCCACATTGCCTACCAGTCAACATTCGAATAATCATACAACTTCACATTTCCGGTAGTGTATCTCATTCCATGAGTGATTATGACCCAAAGATATCTCAAAATATTCTTGGCACCAATGCAATGAGGCTAAACCATATATGAGGTTGTTAATTTTTGGTATTTTCTATGCTAGAGAAATTTATTTAAATTTTCACAGTTAGCAATCACATTAGCATTAAGATAAAATGCAAATAGAACATAGATATAAATCGTAGAAGACAAGAAAAGACAAGAGGACACAAGATGTGGTGCTAGCCAAGGACAAACCCCACAATGTGTGGGGAAACCCTTGATCAATTCTTATTTTATGTTCTTCAAAGTTTAGCAAAGAAAGAGAGAGAGAGAGAGATAGTACATTTACAATAAAAGTCAACACTTTGACTTATTTAGGTCTAGTATAGATCATTTCGTATAACGATGAGATCAGTTGAAGACATTCTACTTCAATGGATTCTCCAAGGTGACTCCTTCACCTATCATCATGCTTCATCTCTTCCATTTTCTGCACCTTACCATGTATACGATCATGCATCATCATGTTGCTCATGATCTCATACATCACGCTACCCATACATCATGTTGTCCATGATCTACGTCATTTTTCCCATGCTCATGATCTCATTTATCATGATGTTGCCCATTGCATCATTCATCACAGTTGCACCGTTGCTGCACCTTTACTGATATCATGCTTGTAGTACCTTTTGAAGTTGTTACAGCAGCATCTTTCCTATGATGAGATCTATTGATATCTTCACTATGCTCTTTGTTAGCTAACTTCACTTAGGGATACATTATTATAATTACAATTTCATATAAATACTATATATAAACTGTAGTGACAACTATGAGATGAAAACAATTGAGAAGCTCCTCCTTAAATTGATGCCGAGACATTACTGATGAGCTAACAGGAGCACAGATCAACTCTTTGCCCTGCATATAAAAGATGAGAGCATTAGGTTGACTGTATATACTGTGGCTACATTTGACTGCGTGTTAGGGTTTAGCGTATGAGTGTTGTGTTCATCCCTTGACTGCATTGTGTGTTGAGGCTTCTGGACTATGTATGATGCCACGTTCCATTGACATCATTCATCTCTTGACTACGTTGCATATTTAGGCTTCTGGATAGTGTATGATGCTACGTTGCATTGACATCATTCATCTCTTGATTGCGTTCAGATTCCATGACTATCCTTGCTGTATAGATTCTATAAATGCATATTGTTTCCATTGATGTGCATTTGGTTTCTATTGCAGTGTATAAGGTCTTCCAACATATTTGTGTATGACTTGAAAGTGAGTCTTCATAACAATGTGTTGACTGCATGGGATAAGTCTTCAAGACTGCATTTGTTCATGACTATGTTTCAATATTTCCAAGACCGTATATTCGATGGCTGCGTACATACTGTGCCTCTAGGAACGTATAGACTCTTCATGCTATTGCATATATATATCTGCATTTTCTATTACACAACAGAGCAGATTCATCATGTTGTCATGAACTATGTGTTTCATGAACAACGTATATTTTCTTACGTTGACTAAGTGTAGAAGTCTTCCATTGTTGCGTATAGGGCATCACGTTGTCATGAGTTGTGTGTAAATATCTCTTATTATGGCATGTAGATAGATCTTCATTTGCCAGTGTAGATAAGACTTCATCTGCTGTGTGGATGTGCCCTCATCATAGCATATGGATTGCGGCTCTTTCTACTACACCTATATCTGCAGCTAGGGCATCCAACGTATTCTCTTTATGTGTCTTCTCCTTCTCCAAAAACCAAAGACATGGAGAGGAGGAGTTCACCTAGAGAGTATATCTCAAATGACCTCAAATCCTCATATATTTATACAAAAATGTATAGGTTGAATAGACATGACATTTGGGCTTCTTGAGCCTACATAAGTTTCTAGTTGGCTAGATAATAAATCCATAATCAAAATAAATTCATATCTCCATAAATACTTATTGAAATCAGATGATATTTAGATCAATCCTACACCTTTCGACTAGAAGGATCCAATAAAAATATCATCTCCCATAAATAAGCTGACCCACATGGAGTTTGTCGCTAGTTTCCAATTTAACATTCCCTCTCAACTAGGGAGAGCTCCATCCACTAATCCATAAGTCTGACTGTACCATCTCTACCATCAGTGCCCTACATTGCTCTACCCAACTTTGCTCAGCTCTGTTGGCTTTGCTAGCTCTGCTCTGCTCTACTCATCTCTACTGGCTATACTCTGCTCTTCTCAACTCTGCTGGCTCTACTGGATCTGGCTCTGCTCAACTTAGCTCTGCTGAACTATGAAAAAGAAGAACTGATTAAGAATGTATCATACCATTCTCCCCTGACCCAAAGTCAGTCTCAGAGTGCATACCACTGGTCCTCAACCAGTCTCAACCAACCCAAAGTCAGCGTCATAGTGGGTACCACTCCTATCGCTGCTCCCAGACCAATATCACAGGCTCAGAGAGTGTACGACTGGTCCCAGACTAGTCTCAACCAAATCAAAGTCAGCGTCATAGTATGTACCACTCTCACTGGTTCCAGACCAATCCTACATTGACATGAAGTTATTCTGAGAGTATGTACCACGGGTCCCAAACCAGTCTCAACCGACCCGAATTCACTGTCATTGTAGGTACAACTTCTACCACTAGTCCCAGACCAGTATCATTGATCCTAGATCAATGGAGGTCATCCTAGCATAGGGAGTACGGTAGATACAACGATGTGTCCATCAGTACTACTGTGGTCCCTAGCTTCATTTCCCTGCTCATTGATTAGATGAGAGGTACTTCCCATGAGTCCCAAACTGCATGGGTAGGATGCCTTGATAGGAGAACTAATCAATCCTGTCCTCACAGGAGAACACATCAATCCTGCTACAATTTCCATGGAGAACACATCAATCTAGGCCTCACAGGAGAACACATCAATCCTGCTACAATTGGCATGGAGAACACATCAATCCAGGCCTCACAAGAGAAGACATCAATCCTTCTATAATCGCCATGGAGAACAAATGAATCTAGGCCTCATAGGAGAACACATCACATCAATCCTACTATAATTTCCATGGAGAACACATCAATCCAGGCCCACAAGAGAACACATCAATCCTACTATAATCACCATGGATAACAAATCAATCCAGGCCTCATAGGAGAACACATCAATCTTGCTACAGTCACCATGGAGAACACATCAATCAAGGCCTCACAGGAGAACACATCAATCCATGCCTCACAGGAGAACTAATCATCCTATTACATAGGAGAGCGAATCATCCTGTTGCACAAGAGAGCGAATCATCTCGTCCCACAGGAGATCGAATCATCTTGTTCACAGGATAGTGAATCATCCTGTCTCGCAATAGAGCGAATCATCTTGTCCTAGTGCACACCACGAGGTGAGAGTGAGTCACCATGTGGTCATATGTTGCTCCAGTAAGAACCACAAGCCCCCAGAGCTCCCAGAGCTCAATGTATGCAACATGAAGGATCCTTGTACAAGGGTCTCTTGATGAATCCAAGTCATTTGGGAAAATCACAGGTTTGATCTTTCCCCTAGGCCTTTAGTGACCTGTACATCATCTCAGTGCAATGGAGCCCCCTTGCTCATCGAATTACCATATCCCAGATAAGGTAGTATCTGATGTCTATCTACTGGAGAAATCATTGAATACAGGATTCCTCAATAATCGAATCCCACCTCTGGCTATTACAGAGAATCATAGTGGTATGTGATGAAAACAACTTACTGAAGAGCTTACCCAACCAGGCAGCTTCATATGAGATCATACTCGTAGATATGTATCTAGTATTGGTAGTGCTTATGGCAACTAACTTTTTCTTCCTACTCATTCTTTATATCGAAGCAGAATCAAAAGAGAAATAGCACTAAGAAGTGCTCCAGTGATCCTCCACACTACCTGCCTAATCAGCATTCGTATAATCATGCAATTTCATGTTTTTGGAAGTGTATCTCAATCCATGATAGATTGTGTCCTGAAGACATCTCAGGATATTCTTGGCACCAATCTAGTGAGGCTTAACCAAATAGGAGCTCACACTCAAAACATATGTTTAGAAGAAGGTTCACCAGGAACATCAACGCGAATGAGTTTTAGAAAATTAGAGGCATTTCCCAAATCAAGTCTGACATCACTACCATATTACCTATGAAATTTAAGATCCTCAAGGTAGTCACAGGCTAGTAGTTTATCTTTCCACATTCAAAATCCAACTCCCTCTGTCTTCTACAAATGAGAGGGTCTACACCTATCAGACATAGGTGTCAATTTGAGAGGTCTGTCATCCACAACCTTGATATGGTTTGGATATATTTCACTCCTAGTTAATCTTAGCTTCATGAGACATCTGTTGATCCTCTCATACTATGCTCGAGATGTCTTGCTTCAAGCCATAGAGGGCTTTCCTCAACCTGTATACATGAGATTCTTGTTCATGAATTTGAAACTCCGCAGGTTGTTCTAAACTTGTGGACTTGCTACATGAGGGGGAATGGTCCCCTTGTAATATTTTCCTTCAGTACATCTCAAACATGTACCTTCATGCTCTTTTTTAATTCAAACATCTTTGTCACCATCTGACTCACAAACCTCTGGTGTTGTGTCAATGGACATGGTCTCTAGTGGACTTCCTACAAATTGATACAACCTTGAACTCAGAAACATCTTCGAAAATTCAATTTTCAAACACGTACCTTTCCATTGACGAATGCCACCATAAAACCTTTGACTTCCATTCCCTTTTCAGGATAGGTGACATCGGCTCCAAGTGTAATCCCACGATTGTTTCCATCTCTATCAAATTAGAGAGTGCACCCTTCTATCCGATGAAGTGCCTTGAAGCACTACAATCAATATGCCAGATTCCCAGAGTATGTGAAGGAGAGGGCCAATACAAGATAACACTTCTCTATCTTATCAGAAACAATATTTGATTCTTCTTACCTGGGATTCCTTGCTTCCTTGAAGAGTTGGCCGTGTCTTTGACGACTTGCATCTCTGTCGTTCGGAAACTCCTTCACATAAGGGTCAAACTCATAACCAAGACATCTACCTTTTGTTCCACCCTTAGGTCTGAACTTCGCAATGAAGTGATCTTTAGGTATGCCATCAAAAGTTCTGCTACGCCATTCTGATAATATGCTCTACTTCTTCTTCACCCTAAGTGAATTGTGAAGAACCTATTGATCCTTTTGTCTTGTCCCAACTATGTTTGGTGATTTCTCTTTCATTCTTGCTTGGGCATTATCTTCACCTCATCTCTAATCCCATGTTAATTTTTGGTATGTTCTATGCTATAGAAATTTATTTAAATTTTCACAGTTAGCAATCACATCAGCATTAAGATAAACTAAAGATAGAACAAAAATATAAATTGCAGAAGACAAGCCAAGACAAGAGGACAGAAGATGTGGTGCTAGCCAAGGACAAACCCCACAATGTGTGGGGGAACCCTTGATCAATTCTTCTTTTATGTTCTTCAAAGTTCAGCAGAGAAAGAGAGAGAGAGAGATAGTACATTTACAATAGAAGTTAACACTTTGACTTATTTAGGTCTAGTATAGATCATTTCGTATAACGATGAGATCAGTTGAAGACATTCTGCTTCAACTGATTCTCCACAGTGACTCCTTCACCTATCATCATGCTGCATCTTGTCCATTTGCTACACATTACCATGTATACAATCATGCAGCATCATGCATCATCATGCTGCTCATAATCTCATACATCACGCTACCCATACATCATGATGTCCATAATCTACATCATGCTACCCACGCTCATGATCTCATTTATCTTGATGTTGCCTGTTGCATCATTCATCACAGTTGCACCATTGTTGCACCTTTACTGGGATCATGCTTGCAGTACCTTTTGAAGTTGTTATAGCAACATATTTCCTATGATGAGATCTATTGAGATCTTCACTATGCTCTTTGTCAGATAACTTCATTTAGGGCTACATTATTATAATGACAGCTTCAAATAAATACTATATATAGACTGTAGTGTTAGCTGTGGGATGACAACGGTTGAGAAGCTCATCCTTAAATTGATGTCGAGACATTACTCATGAGCTAGTAGGAGCAAAGACCAATTCTCTGCCCTGCGTATAATATATGAGAGCATTATGTTGACTGTATAGATTGTGGCTACATTTGACTGCGTGTTGGGGTTTAGCGTATGAGTGTTGCGTTCATCCCTTGATTACATTGCATGTTGAGGCTTCTGGACTGAGTATGATGTTGTGTTCCATTGACATTGTTCATCTCTTGACCATGTTGCATATTGAGGCTTCTAGATAGCATATGATGTTGCATTCCATTGACATCGTTCATTTCTTGACTACATTCAGATTCCATGATTATCCTTGCTGTATAGATTCCATAGCTGCGTATTGTTTCCATTGCTATGCATTTAGTTTCTATTGCATTTTATAAGGTCTTCAAACGTATCTATGTATGACCTAAAAATGATTCTTCATAGTTTCTATTGCATTTTATAAGGTCTTCAAACGTATCTATGTATGACCTAAAAATGATTCTTCATAACAATGTGTGGACTGCGTGGGATCAGTCTTCAAGACTACATTGGTTCATGACTGCGTTTCAATATTTCCAAGACTGCATATTCCATGGTTGCGTATAGACTATGTCTCTAGGAACGTATAGAGTCTTCATGCTATTGCATATGTATACCTGTGTATTCAATTTCAGAATGGAGCAGATTCATCACATTGTCATGAACTACGTGTTTCATGAACATCGTATATGGTCTTACATTGACTAAGTGTAGAAGTCTTCCATTGCTGCCTACATGGCATCACGTTGTCTTGAACTACATGTAAATATCTCTTATTACGGCGTGTAGATAGATCTTCATTTGCCAGCGTAGATAAGACCTCATATGCTGCATGGATGTGCCCTCATCATAGCGTATGGACTATGGCTCTTTCTACTACAACTATATCTATAGCTAGGGCATCCAACACATTCTCTTTATGTGTCTTCTCCTTCTCCAAAAACCCAAGATGTGGAGAGGAGGAGTTCACCTGGAGAATATATCTCAAATGACCTTAAATGCTCATCTATTTATACCAAAATGTATAGGTTGAATAGACATGACATTTGGGCTTCTTGAGCCTACATAGATTGTTAGTCAGCTAGATAATTTATCCATAATCAAAATAAATTCATATCTCCATAAATACTTATCAGAATCAGATGATCTTTGGGTCAGTCCTACACCTCTCAACGAGAGGGATCTAATAAAAATATCATCTTCCATAAATAAGCTCACCCACATGGATTTTTTCCCTAGTTTCCAATCTAACAAAGCTCAACATGCGAACTACAAAACATATATCTAGATAGGATTGTTCCAAGAACATCAATGCTAGAATGAGTTTATGAAACCTAGAGGCATTTCCCAAATTAGGTCCGGTATCCCTACCACATAATTTCTAACAGTTAAGATCCATCAATGTATTTAGGGGCTTCTAGTTCACCATTCCAAATCTCGAATCCAACTCCCTCTTACTTTTGCAAATGAGAGGGTCTACACCTGTGAAAAGGAGGTCATCCCTAGCAGGTGCCAATATGAAAGGTATATCATCCACAACCTTCAAGCAATGGTTTAGATCGGCTTCACTCCTACTGAATCTCAACGTCATTAGACAATTATCAATCCTCTCATATTAAGCCCACAGTGTTTTTCTTCAAGCCATAGAGGGCTTTCTTCCACTTGCATACATGAGATTCTCGATCATGAATCTCAAACCCCTTAGGTTTTTCCAATCCTGTGGATCTGGTACATGAGTGGAATGGTCCCCTTGTAATATTTTCCTTCGGTACATCTCAAACATGTACCTTCATTCTATTCTTGAATTCAAGCATCCTTGTTACCACCTAACTCACATTAGGTGGGGCCCCATAACAAGCAGACCTCCAGTGCTATTGATGAGATGTGTCAACTGACATGGTCCCCAGTGGACCATCATGCAACTTGATAAAAATTGCTAATCCTAAACTCAAGGGTAAAATCATCTTTGAAAATTATATTTTCAAACATGTACCTTTCCATCGATGGATGCCACCTTGAAACATTTGACTTCCATTGCCGAAATCAACACCAGGTTCTCCTTGCAATCAGGTACATAAAGAGATTCTTATAAATGAATCGAGTTACCCTCATTCAATTGAGAGGTAACATTCCCTACACCCTTTTCGGGATATGTGGCATTGACTCCAAGTATAATACCACGATTGTTTCCATCTCTACCAAGTTAGAGAGTACATCCTTCTATTTGATGAAGTGCCTTGAAGCGGTACAATAAATAAGCCATATTCCCAAAGAGTCTGGAGGAGAGGGCCAATATAAGATAATGCTTCTTTATCTCATCAAAACAACATTTGATTCTTCATACCTGGAGTTCCTTTCTTTCTTTGAAAAGAGTTATTTTCTTGATGACCTCCATTACGTGTCATTCCTCCAATCATTGACGATGTCCCTAGAATAATTGTTATCTTCATCAAGTGATGTCTCCTTACCATTTGGACACTCCTTCGCATAATGCCTTAAATTATTGCAAGAAAGGCATCTACCACCCCTAGATCTAGACCCCCATCAGAAGCTTCCACTGTGCCATTTTGATAATATTCTCTGCTTAGGCTTCACCCTTGGTGAATTTGAAGAGGGTTGAGGAATCCGTTGAGCCTTTTGTCCTATCCCAACTGTCTTTGGTGATGCTCTTTCACTCTTTCTTGGGATTTGTCTTCACGTCAGCTCTGATACCATGTTAATTTTAGGTATGTTCTATGCTTAGAGAAATTTACTTCAATTTTCATTGTTAGCTCAACATCTTTTCCAGGTTAGCAATCACATTAGCATAATAGTAAATTGTAGATAGAACATAATCATAGATCGCAGAAAATAATCCAAGATAAGAAGAAACAAGATGTTGCACTAGCCAAGGACAAACCCCAATGTGGGGAAACCCTTGATCAATTCCTCTTATATGTTCTTCAATAGTTCAGCTGAGAGAGAGAGAGAGAGAGAGACAGAGAGAGAGAGAGTACATTTACAATAGAGGTAAACACTTTGACTTATGTAAAAAACTACATATATCATCTCTAAGAACATGATACACGAGGTAGCTCAACTCAGTTGAAGACATGTTGCAAGATGCGATATATGTTTATCAATTGTTTTGATTGACTATTTAATAAAAATAATTACTTCAAAGGATTTTCATTTATGATAGTATTTCATTAATCTTCATTGTCATGTATTGAAGGTAATCATTGTAGATCGCACAAGTATAAGTAAAATCCTGGGTAATATATAGATAGGTTAAATATATATGTATTTTAGTTGAAATCCACCCCATCTATCACTTAGCTTTTTGGTAATCAAACACCCTATCCATCCTATCACATTTTAATTTTTTATAATAATTTTTCTTCTTTTGTATTATTTTTTGTGTTTTTTTATTTTTTTTTAATATTTCGAACTTTTGTTTTCTTTTTTATTATTATTTTCATTTTTTTCAATATTTAAAATTTGCTTTCTTTTTATTATTTTTTTGTGTTTTTTTCATTTTTTTTCTTTTTATCAATATTAAAAAAAAAATGTATTATTTTTTGTGTTTTTTTTTATTGTTTCTATTTTTTTCAATATCTAAATTTTTTATTTTTTATTTTTATTTTCATTTTATTTCTTTATACAATTACTTTTTTTTTAATTTGGTTTTTTATTTTCATATTTTTTCTACAGGGTTTGTGTCAATGCTTGTTTAACAACCCGATCCCATTATGGGCAATCTGATAGTTGATTTTAAAATTTTCCTTATAATGAATCTAGTTTGCCGCGCAATGTATCAATTTCTTGGTTGGCCTTGAAGTTTTCATTACAACCTGTCAAGTTCACCTACACAACATGTCAATTTTATGGTTGATTTATAAATCTATGTTGCAATGTACTGAGTTGTCTTAGGTTAATATTTTAAAATTGGTATATATTTTGCATTAAAAAAAGAAAATTACGCTTGGGTGTTCATTTTTAAAGTTTTTTGCCATAATTTTTTTCCGTAATGTCATGCTTGAAATATTTTGAAAACTTGAGATTTTTTTGTAGTCATAATCTTTAGTTTTAATTGCATAGTTGAAAAATTGTCAAGATTTTAACGTTTTTCTAAGTCATGATATTTTATCTTTAATGCTATGGTAAAAAACAATTACAATTTCAAGGTTTTTTAGAGTCAAGATATTTTATCGTTAATAACATGGATGGAAATAGTTTGAATTATCACGATTCGAGACATGATATTTTATCTTTAACATCATGTCCGAGAATTGTTGGAATTTTATAGTTTTTCAAACTTTGGATATTTTCTCTTTAAGTCCATTGTTAAAAAATGTCAAAATTGTAACCCGATTTTTTTTTTGTTATTCCAGGATAAAGAATTTTTTTTAACGGTCTTTTTTTCATCCATTTAAAAAAAAAAGTTTTTACTTTCATTTTAAAAAAGAAATTGAAAAATTACCCTAAAAAGCATCATTCTGGAATAAACAATTTTCATTTTTGGGTTGTTATTTCATGTTTTTTTGGGGTTTTTGGGGTCAGGTACCCGTTTTGAGGTAATAGTTCTTATTTCATTAGTAACTATATTTACATTGCATTGTTACAAAAATAGTACTAACAAACTCAAATATTTTACATCTTAGTCTTCCCGTAAATATACAACAATTGTTAAGGCAGAAACATAAAGAAAATATAGCAATAATATTAATCCATGAGCTTCTCGTTGGTTAAATACCGTTGCAGTCCCTATCATAGGATAACACTACTAGCTCATCAATACGCGTGTGCTAATTTGTAGCTCATTGGTCATCATTATCTCGATTATGCAAGAAATATTTAGTTAGCAAGTCACATAAGAAGCATTACTCTTAAGACTACATTTCATTAATCAATATTTAAAAATACATGGCATTTTACCATACCGGTATTGTTGAGACATGAATTGACCTTGCATAAAGCTATGAAATGGGTAAGGTGAAGTTGATAAAAACAGGTAAAGACAGGAAAATCTACCAACCAACATCTCCCACAAATTGGCTTATCTGCATGCGCTCTTGTAACTCATTTCTTGCGAAGGTATGGATTAGATCCACTATGAATGAAATGGATATGGGCAAGATCATAACATGCGACCATATCTATCCCAGGAGGTTTAAATCCATCTGAGCGAAGGGTATCCTTCCACCAATCCTCTTCTACCACACAAGTTGGTGTGTCTTGCTCAAAAGGAAGCCAAATGATGGGGAATTGAAATCTTATCCCTATCCATCAAACCCCATAGTGTCGTATTCACACCAACTACTGATGATGACAACATCCAACGCTTCTTACAAGCGTCTTGGGCTTCCTCCTAAAATGTAAATATTTTCCTCATACACATGTGAGCACATGACTTCTGTGTTGTCAACATATTGACCTCCCTTCCACCTTCTAGTTGCAAAAACGTTTGATGTATGTTATTAATATCCACATATTGACAATGTTCCATTCTGATCACAAGTGGTCAATTAGTTTGATTTTATTCTAACGCTTTGAATGTCTTTTACCACTTGACCTGATGCATCACGAAGCATGTGAATGCTCTCAACTGAATGTCTCCCACATACAGTACTGGATTGAATGAATAATCATTCTCTAGGATTTAATTAAGCATATAAAGCTCACCCATCAAATGCTACTTTAATTGATTGTGGGATCTCAAAATTCTTAGGAAATCCATGGAGTCGTCAATATCATGGCTTATCTCTTAATGGGTACTCTCTATGCAGAAGAGCATGTATTGTTCCTAGAGGAAAAGAGCATAGCAATGAGAAGAAGGTTTACATACCATGATATGTTGCGTCAAGGCAAACATCTCTTCTTTGTCTTCTTTTAATAACTAGACCTACCCTTGCAACTCTTCAATCTTCTTCTGTAGCTTTCCTTGCATCTACTTGCCTTTCTCCACCTAAGTGATATGATCATCCACCACTCTCACAGGTATGATGGTCTTTTGCCAATGGTATTTTGTAGATAAGGTCAAGGGAACTACAATTATGTTCTAATCTAGGGTTAATGAATTGGTGTTTATGGATGCTTTGACATGTATATATATGTATTGTAACATTGAAAGGAATATAATGAAAAATCAATCTAGCAGTCTCAGTTTTGAGATCGGGGGGAATATCTTTGTGTATAATTTGTTTTATGTTTTATGCTCTTGTTGTTGTTTATTTTTTGGTTTTAAAATTCATATGCAGGTAATTTATGTACAGGGTTAAAACCTACATTTGGTATGAGAGTTGTTTTGGCTTCAATGTGACACCTTTGATATTGAGGGGTTTTGCTCGGGCTTGTGGTAGACCCTGTTGAGTGGGAAATCTATGGGATCAATTCTTGTGGTGAAAGAAGTTGGCAAGTAGTGGAAAGATAGAGATCGAGAAATTTAATGGTCAGAGTTTTGGGTTGTGGAAACTCAAGATGGAGGATCTGCTAGTAGATAAAGATGTGTGGATTGTGGTAGATTCAGGTACTAAACCAACGACAATGTCAGCTGAAGACTAGGTGAAGTTGGATTGGAAGGTAAAGAACACAATACAGTTGTGTATCTTAGATTTAGTATTATTCAATGTGTCAAGGGAAGCTTTGGTGAAGGCTTTGTGGGACAAGTTAGGGACTTTGTACAGATCTAAGTCTCTAGTGAATAAAATGTTCCTACGGAAAAAGCTTTGTAACCTGAGGATATAGGATCGAGCCTTGGTCACAAAGCATCTGAATGCCTTTAATATTGTGATAAGACAGTTGTCATATGTTGATATAAAAATTTCATATGAAGATAAGTGCATATGTTTTTTTTCTCTACCAGATTCGTGGGATAGTCTGGTTGTTGTAATAGGTAGCAATGCGACTACCTTGTAGTTTGATGAAATAGTGTCATCCTTGTGGTCAGAGGAGATGAGATGGAAAAATATGGAGGGCCATAATGAAAATACCTCCTGTGTACAAGGATGGTCATAGAAAATAATAAATAAATAAAAATACTTGAGTGGGAGATGTAAACCTAGAGGGAGAACTAAATCTCTACGAAAACCTGTAAAGGTGTGCTGGAAATGCGGAAAGGAAGGGCACTTCAAAAAGGACTGTAAAACTAAATCTCCTCAGACAGGAAAGAGATTAGATGATGCTCCTTCTATAATGGTGATAACCATCTCAGATAAAGGTTGACATGTGTACTTAACTTATTCTTCAAGTACACATGTAGATCATGAGGTATGGTTGATTGACTTAGTTGCATCCTTTCACTTCACTCCCCACAGGGAATGGTTTTGTGAGTATGATAAATATGATGGTGGTGATATCTTCTTCGGGGATGACAGTAAGGCTAGAATCATTTCTCGCAGAAAATTAAGTTGAATTTTCATGGTGGAAGGATTAGAACACTTCCAGGTGTTCTACATATTCCTACATTGAGAAAAAATATGATTTATGTAAGCAAGATGGATGATCCAGGTGTAAAAACAATGTTCCATAAAGATACATGCAAGATGGTTTTGGGGAGAACTGGTACTGATCTAGGGAGTTTGGATAGGAAATTTGTACAAGATTCAAGGTAGCACTGTTATTGATGGGTGCAATAGTTTTGTGGTTCTTGAAAGTGGAGTAGAAAATCTAGTGATCTTTGGAGAAAAGGCCATGCTATGGGATCAAAGGCCTCGACATATTAGGGAGAAGGGCCTTTGAATACTTCGTGGTAATGGTATGGTAGAACGTATGTCTAATTTCTCTCTGGATTTTGATTTCTGTGAAAATTGTTAATATGGGAAGCAGAATCGGGTGAGTTTCCCCTTTGTTTCTAAGAGGGCGAAACAAATGTTAGAGGTTGTTCACAATGATGCATTTGTACCTATGTCAGTTCCATCAATGGATAAGTCTGTGTACTATGTATCATTTATAAATGACTTCTCAAGGAATACATGGATATAATTCCTTAGGAAGAAATCTGAATTCTTTGACATGTTTAAAGAAATTAAGGCTTTGATGGAAAACTAGAGAGAGAAGAAGATAAATATTTTGAGGATAGATAATGGCGGATATTTTTGCAAGAATGAATTTTAAGAGTTATGTAAGAAGTGTGGTATAGCATGGAAAAAGTCTACTCCATACACACCTCTGCAAAATGGAGCTGCTGAAAGAATGAACAGGACGTTGATGGAAAAGACAAGAAGCATGCCCAGTGGTTTAAGGTTAGGACAAGAATTCTGGGAAGAGGTGATGGAGAATTCATGTTACCTGGACATCAGATCACCTTCATCAGCGTTGGAGGATAAGACTCCACAAGAGGTATGGATTGGTAAGAAGCCCTCTCTTTCACATCTGAGTGTATTTGGACATGATGCATATGTACATGTTCCAAAGGAGAAAAGAACCAAGTTGGATAGTACATCTGATAGGTGCATCTTTATTG
This sequence comes from Pinus taeda, assembly GCA_000404065.3. NCBI lineage: Eukaryota > Viridiplantae > Streptophyta > Pinopsida > Pinales > Pinaceae > Pinus > Pinus taeda. Next base: position 63,639 of record APFE031187067.1, read on the forward strand.
GGTTTATGGATGGTTTAAAAGGTTATAATATTTGGAACCCAGAAACAAGGAAGGTTTTGTACAACTATGATGTGGTATTTAGAGAGGAGAAAGATGTATTAAACATGAAGTCCTACCAAGGAAACATAAGAAGATAGATTTTGAGATAATGGAGGAGGAATCAAACTCTACAATAGAAGAGAAATCAAAAGAAGAATAGCCACAAACTCCAACTGTGAAAAGATCAGTTTGAGAAAGAAAGCAGCTAGATGTGTATTTTCCATCTACTTTCTATTCAAATTTTTCTTTATCTATTACTGATGACGATCCCAAAATTGTGAGGGAATCAGTAGATTGAGAGGATGGAAAGCTCTGGAAAGAGGCCATGGTTGATGAAATGGAATCTTTGCACAAAACTGAGGCTTGGGTTCTAGTGGATTTGTTAGCTAGAAGGAAACCCATTGGCATCAAATTGGTGTTTTAAAAGAAGATGAATGTTGAAAGCATGGTGGAGAAAGACAAATCTCAGTTTGTAGTAAAAGGTTATTCTCACTTGCTGAGAATTAATTTTGGTGATATTTTTTCTCCTATTTCCGAGGTAGCTTTTATTAGATTACTGTTATCTGTTGTTGTTGCTTTTGATTTTGACGTAGAAAAGATGGATGTGAAAACATGATTTCTTCACGGGGATCTGGAAGAAGAGATGTACATGAAGCAAACTGAAGACTTTTCGGTGAAGGGTAAGAAATAACTAGCATGCGTGTTAAATAAGTTTGTGTGTTGGTTGAAATAGTCATGAAGGATGTGGTATGGGAAATTTGATACATATATACAGGGAGTTGGCTTCACCAGAAGAAAAGCAGATCACTATGTGTATTTTATATTAATTGGTGACCATGTTATTTATTTGGTCTTGTATGTGGATAATATGTTGTTGTTTCTAAATAACAAAGAAATTATTGAGGAATTGAAGACCCAATTTTCCTCCAAATTCAGCATGAAATATCTTGGTGCTACAAACTATATTTTGGGCATGGAAATTAAATGAGATCGAAAAAAAACAATCTCTAGTTAAACTAGAGGAAGTATGTCAAGACAATATTCAAGATGTTTAATATCCATGATAGTAAACCAATGAAGGCTCTTGTTGTTGTCGGTGTAAATTTATCTGATGAACAATGTACCAAGACACAAGAAGAGGAAGAGGGCATGTCATGTGTTCCATATGCAAGTGTAGTCGATAGCCTAATGTATGAAATGGTATGTACTAGACTAGACACTACACATGCAATGGGAGTATTGAGCAGGTTTATGTCAAAACCATGGAAGGAGCATTGAACAACAATGAAACAGGTTTGCATTGATTTGTGTGGCACTAGTGATTATGGTCTATGCTATGAAGGAATACTAGGATTGGAAAGCATTTTGGACATATGTGGCTTTGTTTATGCAGACTGGGCTAGAGATATGGATCATAAAAGATCTACAAGTGTGTATGTGTTTTACCTATTTGGAGGTGTGGTGATTTGGATGAGCAAGATACAATCTGTAGTGGCACTTTCAAGTACAAAGGTTAAATACATCTAGCCACTCATGCAAAGAAGGAAGTAGTTTGGTTGCAGAGATTATGTTCAAGTATGGGGTTAGTACAATGAGCTAGAAGGATAGATTGTAACAGGAAAAGTTCAATTTTCTTAGCAAATAATGTTGGTTATCACTCAAATAAAAATCACATTGGTGTTCAGTATCACTTTGTAAGGGATATGGTTGAGGAAGAAAAGGTGTTTCTCGAAAGGGTGGACACTTTGAAGAATATTGTAGATGCATTGACAAAGTCTATGAGCATTAAGAAGTTCTCTAGGTGTATAAAAACAATGGGCATTGTAGGGTTGGACAAATGGCTAAGCTCTCCTATGGTCCCCCATGGAAAGAAATGAACAAGTGGGAGAATGTTGGGCATATGTTTTATTCTTTCCACGACTAGCCCCACGCGTAGGCGGTTCACAGGGGGCGAGATAGCTCCCCTATTCATTGCTTTGGGCATAGCAAGAGAGTAACAAAGTGGGTGGTAGTCACCCCTATTGTGGGGTTTGAGGGTGGTAGCTGACCCCCTCTACAGTGCCTGAGGCAACACCCCAAGATTGTTTTTTTGGACCCTATATTAGGTTGGAAAACCTATTTATGGTTTTGTGTATGGTTTTCACAAATGGTTTTGGGCATGAGGATTTTCCTCCCATTATAAATCTAGTGTTAAAGGATTGGGATTTATTGGTGCTTCGAGATGTATATATATGTATTGTAACATTGAAAGGAATATAATGAAAAATGAATCTAGTAGTTCCAGTTTTGGGATCTAGGGGAAGTCTTTGGGTACATATGTTTTATGCTTTATGCACTCATGATTGTTTATTTTCTATTTTTAGAATTCATATGCAGGTGATTTCTGTATGGGGTTAAAACCTACAAGATCCATGCTGAAGGTTGGAAATAGTAGCCTTCCATTTTTGAATCTTCGATGTCAACAAGAATTTGTGAGACTCTACCAAATCGAGAAGTGATTTGGTCTGCATGGATGTCAAGGCCATCTACTTGTCTTTTTTCTGCATTGTTCCCGAAGCTGTTCTATTAATTCCTTAAGTTACAATAGCTCAACTGACATTCCTTTTTCACATCGTTTGCTTTCTCCACAATTGTATCACCTATTTTCTCAATTTAGTAATTCCCCTTTTTTATTCAATGTTTTCTTTGAACAACAATCGATACTAGATCTAGATGGGGTCTTTCTTTCTCATTCGCTACTTGATAAATTCTTATTTTATAATGACCTCCTCTACTTTTCTTGTGGCTGATTTTGGGTTTGGCAATTAACATTTGTAAATTTGGCAATCAGTTCCTACTTTACTATCACTTCCTCCACTTTTTCAGCTACCGGTATACATGGAGCAGCTTCAGTACCCCTACTATAGGTTTCGGTATGACCAGATTTCTTTTTAATGACTTAGGAGCCAGTACTAGTTCCTGAAGGGTGGTACCATTAACATCTCCTTCCTACAATTGTTTTTAGGCCTTAATTTCTTCTCCTACTTACTTGAGAATTGATACTGGTCCTTGTGGTTCAGAATCAATGACCACATCTCTTTCCATGTGCTTAGTATTTGACACTGGCTCTTATAGAATCGTATCAATAGTAACCCTCTATTCTATCCATTCGCTAGTTGACACTGGTTCTTGTTGAGCAATGTCACCTACATAATCCCCTTCAATTTCCTTAGAATTTTACACTAGTTCTTAAGGGATAGTGTTAAGAGTATCTTCCTCTTGCACTGGTTCAATAGTGGACACTGGTTCTTGTGGGACAGTTTCAAGAGTAGCTTCCTCATGCATTAGTTCGATAGTTGACACTAGTTCCTGTGGGGTAGTGTCAACACTGGTTCTTATGGGAGAGTGACAACAATGGTTACCTCTTTTATTTTTTCGACCATTGACACTGGTTCTTGTGGTACAGTTTCAACAATGGCCCCTTCCTCTGTAATTACTCCAACAAATCTCAATTCTGGAGGAAAAATCCATTTTTTTTTATACACAGGTAGGAGAACTGAATTTCCTTCCCCCTTGGCAGGGAAGTAGGTAGTGGAGAACAAGAAGTAACATCTTCAATTCCCACCCTAGTAACCCCTTTTGCTTCAATTTCCTTAGCTTCACCCCGATCCCCCACATCATCTGACTATTTTATCGTCTCTTCTTCCCTTTCTTTCTCCACTCCCTCTAGTGATTGTTTCATTACTTCCTCCATAGGTTCAATAGTTTACACTATTTCTCATGGTGTAGTGCCAAGAGTGACTTCCTCTTTTTCCAAAAATTCTTCTTCAACCCTTACTAGCATCATAGTTGCAACATATTCTTTTGCTATCTCAACCAATTGTGGCCAAGTCATAGGAATTTGGGATAGGGCATGCATCACTAACAATCTGATGAGTCCATGATTTGTGAGGACTAACAATTCTTAGCACAACTGACGCATAGACTATGTCATTAATTGAATATTTTTCCAAATAATTAATGGAATATCTAAAGGATGAACTTGACGAAACCAAAGACATTCCAAAATCTTAAAATGATACTTAAAAAGAGTAGACAGGTGACTTTCACAGGTGATATACTGGATTAGAAAGTATGAAACATTGGCCCATGGCTATGGTAATGATTTACGATCATATCCTTTCCCCTTCTGTACCACATTTTTTCCTACCTACAGAAATAACTCTAGCAATTCTAGCAAGGGTATTCTCTGGGTGAATCACTTATGTCCTCCTTGCAGAAATCCACTAAAAGTCAAAATAACCTCTTCTGTCATCTGAATTTCTAGTCCACGGACTCTGGAATGATTCCCTTCCAAATTCGGAGCACTCAATTGCTACCCCTCCATCAAAGCCCTAGAACCTTTCAAAATAGATATGCCATCCTGCATCCTGAAAAATATGCCATGCATCTCCTTAACGCCGAACCTGCAGTATGTTTTCTGAATCATGTCTAATGGCTTAGCCACACATTCTATCCATTGTTCTATAGTAGAACTCAGAGTAGAAAAAATTCATTGAGCGGTTTGTTAGCTGGTAAATTTTTCAGTAACATGGATTATTGTAAATCTGGGCAAAGGTTACGACACGATTGATGGTAAATGTGTTATAGTTATGGTAATTACTCCAATGCGTTGAAAATACCGCAAATTAGTGTAGGTTGGCATATTCATACAAAATACCATTTCCAATGCACATGGATATATGTGAAGGGTACGATGGGAATATAAATGAATCATGGTAATGATGAGCGATTAAAGTGAGGGATCGTGGTAATGGTGAACGATTAAAGTGAGGTTTAATAGTAATTATGAAATGACATCATTATTATTGAATATGAGATCTCACCCCCAACTAAAGTATGATCGTCCTCAGTCATGATAGGTCATGTCATAAATGAGATACCAATAAAATCAACAGAGTTGTTAGGGGATGTACCTGACGACTTACCTTAGCAGAGTGTCAGCGTTGATGGAGTAGCAAAAAAAATGGACTGTCGGCATCAACATAGTAACAACACCAACAGAGTATTAACATCTATGGAGTAACAACACCAATGGAGTATCAACATTAATGAAGTAACAACACCCATTGAGTATTGACATCGGTGGAGTAACAACACTAGTGGAGTACCAACATCAATGGAGTAACATCACCAATGGAGTAACAACACTAGTAGAGTATCAACATCAGTGGAGTAACAACACAAGTAGAGAATTAGCATCGATGACGTAACAACACCTACAAGAAAAAGAGCACTACCATTATCTATATATATATGTCTCTTTTTTATGCAATTTGCAGTGCAAAGGAAGTGTTCTCTGCACCGATGATTTCAAAAACAGAGTTATCAGAAATATGCTTAACAAATGAGTCCCTAGAGGTTGGGCAATGATATAATCTGAGGCGATGTCCACTTACAAATAAAGGAGTGTGTGACTAATTGGTTGTTGTAAATCTAACAGTCCCATTGTCAAATACTACATCCACTTCATATGATCCCATACACCAAGATCATAGCTTTCTGTTGAAGTCCTTAAATATGGAATCACAGAGTAATTCCCAATCACATTTTTGAAGCACCTTTTCCTTGATGAATTTGTCATGCCACTTGGTTCACTATTGTTGAATTACAACAGTATTCTATATCGCATTCAAGTGAATTTCATCTAACTCATTTAGTTATTCCAGTTGAATTTTCTCACCTTCAGTAAGATCCAAGCCCACTTCAAGAGTTCTCCCGAGCATCTTAAATTTGAATTCCTGGAAAATAAGAGGATTTTCCATACACAAGCTCATTTTCTGAAAACCCCGTTGTATTTTCCATGTCATTCTATACACGCAAAGTGCGTTAGGAATTGTTTTAGCCTAGTTTCAGCGATGGTTAGCTACAACCTTTGTGAGGATATTTTCTAGTACCTTATTTGAGCTCTTGACATGGCCATTTGCCTTAGGATGATATGGAAATATCACCCTATGTTTGATCCCTTATTTTTCTATAGTAGCTACTATTAAATGCGTTGTGAACTATGCCCTTCCATCTGAGACTATATCTCTAGGGCTGTTGGAGATGGTTTAACATCAAGTACGCCTAAGGTAAGTATGGTCGAAAAATTTATAACATTAATTGCAAAAACTTGGTCTACCATCACATTTGGGATGTCAACTCCATTAATTTGTACCGTGACAATCTGGTTTCCTAGATCACCATATTTGACGGGTGTAGCTTTTCCCAACATTTTTTTTCATAATTTTCCCATGACATGAATTGTTGGTGGGTCTTTTTGTTCTCTTCCAAGATTTTTTGAGAAAGGTTCCTTAATAATTTTATCATAGATTTTCACATCCTTCATAGCTTATAGTAATTGGATTTTTTACAAATAAGTTCTATAATTTCCCCAAAATATCAAATTACAGATGGGGAATTTGTTTTCTCAAGGATAGCCTCTCAGGGTATAGTGGGTTAGTTTAACATCCTCGAGTGACAATGGTTTGAGTGGGAGATTATTATTCCATGTTAATTTATGTCCAATCACCCCCAATCCTTCTAGAGGAGTTCCTAGATTCTGGTCCTGAGGCTTCATCATCAGTATGTTCAACAATTATTGGTGAATTCTTAGCATTTAGCACCCGACTAGACTGAATATTCAACTCATTTCATTTAGCGGTGGCAATACTGTATGTAGGAAGGTTGAGTGTCTCAACCTATTGGGCTCCCCTATTGTTTATATTTGGGGTAGATTCAGTAGGCAGTTGTGGATGGAGAGTAGGATTGTTGGTGGAGGCATTAGAGGGAAGTTTTAGCTATTGTTGTGGAATAGGCTGGTAGAATGGACCTATAGGAAGAGGAGGTCTAAGCTAGCTCTAAGACCATGAAGGGGATCGACCAGTTGGGGGGACCATCACTGCTAGGGAATTGGATACTGATAGTATTGTGCCCACGAAGGTGAAAATGGTACAAACTAAGGCCCAAAATTCAAATTATTAAAATATTGAGAAGGCCCTTGAGATATACCTTAATTCATGTTTTGTGGTCATGGTTTCCATGGTTTCCTTGATACCATGAAGTAAATTTGGTATACTTATTCATTTACTCCCTGAAAACCTTCTTTCAACCCAGGAAGAGATGTACATGTCCTAGTAGAATGAATCTACTCACATAATGCACAAGTTTCAATAGTATTGAGTGGGAATTATTTTAGTGGGTGCTTCTTCCTGAAATGAGGGTAGAAAATTGTCATTGCATTCTCGGCTTCCATCTATTTATATTTTTCCTGTAGAACATTTTGCAGCAAGGAAAATGTGCTTAGAATATGAGTCCTCAAATTATTCAGCACGTTTCCAATTTCTACTTTTGTAACCCCAGATATGGATTCCTTGAGAGTTTTTACTCCTTGTTTATGCCTCGCAGCTCCACGTGAACATTTGATACACAACTCACAGATGGTGTTGAATTATTCCTTTGAGATATCCCACTTTACTATCACATTCATGAGTTTCAAGGATTCCCCCCTTAGTGCTCGGAGAAAGATTATCTTTAATATATCCTTATCCAGATCACTATAGCCCGATCTTTGCAGAATGCATTTAAAGTATTCCACAAAGTCCTCCATGTTATCATCCTCTTTCTACACAATCTTATGGGTTTCCTCTTTAATATCTCTAGGCTTGCAGTAGTCCTTATATTTTCCAAGGAAAATTGCCTCCGTGTCATCCCATGATGTAATAGATTTCCCCCCTAAACCCATAAACCATCTCAGAGTTGTTCTTTCTAGAGTAGTAGAGAATATCTTGAATGTATGAGCATCATAAATATAGCCATATCCCTAATAGACAATGTCAAATTAAAAGAGGAATGTTTCCGCTTCTTCATAGCAGAGACCATGGAAATTAGTTAATGTTGTTGAAGGAATAGGTTTCATAGGTGCATCACCTCTTATATCTCCAATTAGGAATTCGATCATGGAAGTTGTATGGGCCATGAATATCTTCCAATATTCAAATGGAATCTCAACATGTTCTGGTTGTTCTACAACATGGGGTTGAGTTTTTTTAACAATACCTACCCAATCAAATGGCAGAGTTAATTCCCTCAAGTCTTCCACTTCTTCTTTTGAGCTTGCAATAATCAACTCTTCAGATCCTCTACTTCATATTTCTTCTTCCCTGAATTATTATTTTGTTAGTGTGGGAGGTTCTGGTTATGAAAATGACTGTCCTCTAGATCTCGTGAGATCTAACCCTAATAGAAACTTGTTATGATTCTCCATACTCATCTCTTGACTTGGATGTAGGTAACTTTGCCTACATCCTTCCTTCCTCTTTTTGGGGGTCTTCCTCTACCCCTTTTATTCGTGTCTCTATTCATGTAATTTGAAATTGAAGGAAAAAAATCTAAACAAATATAAAGTTCAGGTCCTGGAACAGGGTAAAAAAAATGTCTATGTCTAGGACGAAAGGGTGGCCCCTATAATTAACACGAAAAATAAACAATCCAGCAATTTTAGATGAGGCCCTGGAAGAGGTTTAGTGCGGACTTCGCCTAACCAAGACAAGAGAGTCTTCCTAAAATGAAGAAAAAAAATATAGGACAATAACCCATTCACAAAATTTAAATCTCAGGCCCTAAAATACGTAAAAACGAGAGTGTTCCTAAGAGAAAGCAAAAGAAAATAAAAAAAGCTAACATGAGGCCCTAAAAGAGGCAAGAACTTCCTAATTAAGGTGAAAGAGTGTTCCTATGGTCAATATTGGTCATACTTTTGTGCCTTAGATAACCTCCCCGACAACGATGCCAAAATTCTGGTGCTGGATATCAATTATGGAATTCATCATTCCCCACATTAATTGTCAACTCGAGGCTCATTAATTGTTTCGATGCTACCATGAAAAGCCTATGAAAGCGACATGTTCCCTACCCAGTATTGAGAATTCAATAAAGCATAATAATTGAATAAAAATAAGAAAATAACAGTAACAACAAATCATAGTAACAACAATCTAAATTCACAACAATGTAGTCAATAAATCATTACAACAATAAAGCAAAGCGTACATAACCAACACAAATATACACACATAGCTAATCAGACAACACCTAATTAGGAGAGTGGGCCCAACATTCCGATCAGGGTTATGTGAAAGAGTTAAGATTATTTGGTTCTTAGGAAATCAAAATTGGACTAATCAAAAGGAAATACATTAAAGTCTGTTGTTACACTTCTCAAATCCAACTCGCATTTCTATCTCCTTAACCATTAATGATACATTGGATTGTTACAAAAATATTACTAAAAAAATCAAAGAGAACGATGAAAAAGATAGAAATAACAGTAATCCATCAGCTTCTCATTAGTTAAACACCAGTGTTGTCCCTATTTCAGAATAGCGTTGTGTTTTCATCAACATTCATGCACTGATTTGTAGCCTGCTAGTCATCATTATCTCAATTCTAAAGGAAAGATTTAGTTAGCAAGTCACATAGGAAACGTTCCCCTTAGGACTACATTTCATAATCAGTATTCAGAAAGACATGCCAGTTTATCATACCTTCATCGAGGAGACATGAATTAACCTCGAAAAAATCTATGAAATGGGTAAGGTGAAGTGAATAAAAACAGGTAGAAATAGGCAAATATACCAACCAACATAGTCCCCCACCTCTTTCCTCCTGAAGTTGTGAATTTTTCCCAAGAAGGCCTCCCACTGAGTCTTAACACATTGTCTAATCACAACTTGCATCATGCATGAGAAAAGTAAGGTAGAGGACTCATATTGAGTTTCCATGACTAAGATCCATTTGCAAGTACTATCATCTTAATATGTTAGGTCTTTTTCAATGTGTTGGTTGTGGATCCTTGTTCAACTGGTAAATCCCCTCTGCGGACAGAGGCGATCCCACTCGCCCAACATGGGTCTAACAACAATCACACACGCTACACGCAGGTTCCTAATTGCATAAATCAAAGATCGATCAGAATGATCTACCTGGAATCCAACGCTATTCGTTGTAGAAGAAACACCGCTCCCGTCCTTTAGCTTTGGCTGGTCACAATCCTTACGCTCCATGTAAACGGACACCTGCACAAGCAAAGAACAATACAAACACAAGTGTAAAATCCAGTATATGCAATTATATATCGGTCAGACAAAATATAACTCAAATACCATTAGAAGACATATGAGTGGAACCATAATGATAGTCGTTCATTAATCAGTAAAAACAGAGAAAGATTACAACCAAAGGGTCCTGACGTTGAACCTCATCTGACTGGGCCAGCAGCTAAATACGCCTTGCAAAGTGACCTCTTCTCTCTCAATATTTTGGCAACATAACTCCTCTATAACTCTCAATTCTCACTATCAATCCAGCATGAACTTGGCACT